>PVIU01001648.1:0-104939 GCA_004026605.1 Ondatra zibethicus
GCCTTGTGAAGGCTAGTGTTGGATTATTCCTATTTTACAGACTGAGAAACTGAGGTAAGAATTATCCTTCACCTAGCAGAGGGATAGAGTCTGGAGTCAAGTTCATATCCCCAGATATCCCATCCAGAGCTGTGTCCTTTGCACTGCACCCCAGTTCTGCTGCCTTCCTAGGGGTGCTCAGAATGTAAAACACTATAAAGTGGGATGTCTGGAGCCTGAGGAAGGGATGAGGTCAACGTGGCAAAGAAGCATTCACCAAGTGGGGTCCTGATGGGCAGAGGCAGCAAGGGTGGCAAATGAGGCCCCAGTTAGCTGTGACCCAGGACCATCCACTCCATGAACCCACTGAGACCTCACACCTCCCTAGAGGTTGGTATGTGGTCATTCCTGTCCAGAGACAGGCATGAGCTTTGAGGACCCCACGGCTATGCATTCAGAACCAGCTTTCATATGTCATCTGCCTTGGAGCCCCAGCTCTGTCCCCTTGCTGTCTGTGTGGCAACAGAAAGAACTCATGGCCAGAACCCAGACAGGCCCCAATAGGCCTGGTTCCACATAGCTCTGTGCTCCTTGGTAGCTCAAGAAGTCTCTATGGGATTTCTGATCTCTGGAATGAAGGCTGAAATGCGAGGGGAGGGGATTTCATGAGACAGGAATTTATTCAGCCTTGGACTGGGCACAGGAAGGACTAGATGCTAGGGCAGCTGTGATGGTGAGGAAGAGGAAGGGTTAAAGAGGAAGAGGAAGTAAGAGGAGATGGCACCACAGATAAATTTCCTGATCTCTTATCACTGGCTTCCTCACTCAGTAGAGGTAAACTGATTGACCCCGACAGCCATGTCAAAGAGAGACATGGTCACCTGAACACCACACCACAGGCAGGACTTTCTCCCCATGACCTTGACAACTTGCTGCGCACCCTTGGAAGGCAAGGGTCCATAATCAATGTTTTTCCCATGACCATTTACAGAATCTGAGACACAGTTAGCTCTGAATAGTGCATCATGGCAAAGAAGACATGAGGGCTGTCCTCTCCAACCATTGAACTGGAAGATTTGTATCCTCTCCTGGCCTCAGGGCCAGTGTCACCAGGGCCATACTTTGGTCTCCTTCAAGAGATTACTGGGCAAGTAACAATAGCTGCTGTGCGTGTGAGTGTGTGTGCATGCGAGAGAGAGGGAGAGGGAGGTGTTTTGTATGTTTGTTTGTGTGTGTGTTTTTTCTAAGAGGCCATCAGCATTCCAGCAGCGTCCTAAGAAACTCATCAAATTATTTAACCTTTGCAGGAATAAATAATACATGTGCTTTCTCAGGATTTGTTCTGATTAAGCCATTCTGGAGTGCTGCCAGGCCCAAGCCCGCCCTGGGAGAGGCAGGAAGGAGGCTTGGGGGGGGCGCACAGGATGGAAAATCAGAAGGCCAGAGGAGGGCTGGACAGGAGGGGGGCTATGAGGTCGGGGATGGACCCTGGCAGCCCCACCAGGCTGGTGAGTTACTGAAGAGGAAGGCAGACTCCAGCAGCCTCTGGTCCTCCCTGGATTGTGAGGACGAGGTGCAATGGAGGGCGTGCTGCACTTGGGTTGGGGTGTGCTTCAGACTGCCTGCAGTTTCGGGAGGCCTGGGTTTGAGTTCCTATTCTGTTCTCTGCCAGCTGTGGACCAGCCCCTCCTGGCGCTTACAGTCACATCCATGTGCACACCCCCAGCTGGCAGCCTCAGAGCCAGCATCTGCCCACAGCAAGTGTGACAAATACGAGGCTGGAACACACTAACTGCTGACGGTGACCAGTGCCAGTGTGTGAGAACAGCTTCAGCTACCTGCCATTGCAGCGACCACAAGTCCTAACAGCTGTCTTTCAGAAAATCCCTTCCTTCCTTCCTTCCTTCCTTCCTTCCTTCCTTCCTTCCTTCCTTCCTTCCTTCCTTCCTTGCTTCCTTCCTTCCTCCCTCTTTCCCTCCCTCCCTTTCTTCCTTTTCCCATTGTTACTTTTTAAATGAAGACAGGGTCTTGTGCAGCCCAGGCTGGTCTTGGACATGAAGATAACCTTGAACTTCTGATCTTGTCTCCAGCTCCCAAGTGCTGGTTATGTGGTGGATCAGTGTGCGCTGCCACCCCTGATTTATGTGGTGCTCGGAAAAGGAACCCTGAGCTTCATGAATACTGGGCAAGCACTCTACCAACTGAGTTAAACCTCAGCGTCCAAATCCCTTTAACCTTGTTGGAGAAGGCCACTTGTTGGTTCCCGCCGGCCCGGCTAGCTTAGACCCAAAATAATCAGATAGAAACTGTATTAATTAAATCACTGCTTGACCCATTAGCTCTAGCTTCTTATTTGCTAACTCTTTTATTACTTTAACCCATTTCTATTAATCTGTATAGCCACATGGCTGTGGCTTACCAGGTAAAGTTCCCAGCATCTATCTCCGGTGGCTCCGTGGCTTCTCTCTAACTCTGCGTTCCTCCTCCCATGTTATAGGCCAGGCCAATTTCTTTATTCATTAACCAATAAAAACAACACATAGACAGAAGGACCTCCCACACCATAACCTTAAACTTCAGGCCTTGAAATTCTGTATGTCATTGTGTCTTCCCTGCTGAGATAATGGTTCAGGAACTGCTCAAGGGCACCCAGCCAACAGAAGGGATGCCTGGGTTACAAGACCCAGCATACAATCACTTGGTATTTGTCCCGAGAAAACATGGCCAATAAACTCAGGGCCGGAAGAGGCACCAAAGGCTCTAGATATCCAGACTGTATCATGTATGTGGGTGGCAAATGGTCAGAAAAGGATACAGACAGTTCCACGTCCATCAGTGACATGAACTTGATTTCAATAGCAAGCGCTTGGCATGCTACAGAGGTATAGAGAGGAGGGAACATGTCCTGGACCTCCGTACACATAGCAGTGTTAGAGGATCCCAGAGAGGCTCTAGAAGCTGGCTGCAGGAAAGGAGACCCCTCACTGGCTTGTTCTTACCCAGGCTGAGTTCAAGATTCAAGCATGACCCTGGAAAGTATTGGCTGAATCCAGAGGATTGGAGCCATACTCAATTCCCTCTACGAGCTGCTGTGTCCCCTCTGCAGAGTGGCTAAGTCACCTCTCTCCACATCCTTCCGAGTAGAGCCCCCTTAATCTCTGAGACTGCATAGTCAAGGAGAGCAGGCAAGATCTCTCTGGAACTCATTTCTTTATCTCCCTGGAGACTGATTGACGGGCTTGGATAACAGGGGTTTGTCAGGACAGGGCATTCTAGACTCAGCAGCAAATTTTCCGATGACCATCCCAGGACGGCCTGGCTAGGATTGGGGAGGAGAATGGTGGAGCTCAGAGGACTGGCCTGAGGAGGTAACTACGGCCAGCCATCCAACTTCCATGTGGGCTCCAGTCCCCAAGATCCACAATACAGAGCTAACTCAGCATCTCAAAGACATCAGGCAGCTCAGCCCTGGCTCAGGATTGGGCTGGGACGCAGAAACTTTTGTGGTCACCCAGCGATAACCCTAGATAATCCTTTTTGCAACCACATATCATTTCCCCTTAAAGAAATAAAATCTCTCTAATTAGAGTTTTCTCTGTGAAAAAAATTAAAAATGCATAAAGTCTCCTGTATCATGTATGTATATTTCATTGCCGCATAATTGGGATCTTTGTCAGCAGGCAGGGTGGCAGGCGACAGCCTTTTAATGGGCTATGGATGCTAACACAGAGGGCGCCCTTCGCCCTTCTCACTCAACTGCTCAGCCCAAGCCTGGAGTCCTCCCTAATAAGTATTTATGTCAAAACCCTTTTGGGGGCGGGGAAAGAGCAGCTGTAGCACAGTTGAAAGACGGGGCTCTGATTACAGAGCGCCAGCAAAGGGGGGTGCGCTTTTCAAGTGAAACAGTGTTAATCAAGTTAATCACAAAACCCGCGCTATAATTGCTTCTACTCTCAGACAAAATCTTACTTTTATCTAAATTACTAAAGTGAGGAGAGTGCAATCCACTCTAATTTAGCTTTTGAGCTAAGGAGAGAGCGTGTGTGGAAGACTAGAGAGGTTTTTAAACATAGGGTGTGGGGGGGCAAAGCTCCTCTCTCTCTCTCTCTCTCTCTCTCTCTCTCTCTCTCTCTCTCTCTCTCTCTCTTTCCTCCTGTCTTCCCTGCGGGGCAGCTCAGCTTCACACTGGAATGTGTGGACTCCTGTGTCAGCTGCTTTGGGATCCTGAGCCCAAGTTGCTCAGTCTCTAAGAGTCCTCATTCTATCTATTCATCTGTGAAATGGGGACAGCTGTGGTACCTGCCCCAGGGCAGCGGGGATGACGACGAGGAAGCTCTACTGTGAACAGGCGTCAGATGGGGTCTGGGGAGATGGCTCAGTCAGCAAGGTACTTGCTGTGTAAAAGACTGGGGACCCAATTTCAACCCCTAGCACTCATGTAAAAAGCCAGACATGATGCTGTGGGCCTGTAGTCCCAGCACCGGGGAGGCACAGACAGGGGGCTCTCTGGAGCTCGCTTGCTACTTAATGCAGCCAAACCCATGCGCTCCAGGTTCAATGAGAAGTCTGCCTCAAAAAAATGTGGTGGAAAGAGATGAAACAAGACATTTGACATCAGTCTCTGGCCTCAGCACACACAAGTACACACGCATATACTATAATACACTCGATTAGTTGCTATGGTGATTGTCAACCCCCCCCCCTTTTCTCCTTGCTTCACCTCTCACTCCTCCACCTGTTCTTCTCTGACCCCCTCTTTCTTGCCTTCTCCCTCCTCTCTACTCTCCTCTATGGCTTTTACCTCCAGCCTCTCAGGACCCCCTTCATGGCATGGTCTGTGTTCGAGGACTCACAGTCTATCTGGTCTTGATTTGTTCCAGTACAAGAGAGAAACCCTAAGACTGGAGAGCCCAGGACTGGGCAGAGGGAGGCTCTCCTCCTTGGGGCTGTGTGGGAAGTGGTCTTCGTGGCTGGGCAGCGGGCTAGTTGAGATCAGAAGAATGAGGAGCGAGATATGTGACTCGTGGGCCAGAGGGATAACCAGGGTGTGTGAAGGCCTGCAGGGTGCTGTGCACGTGCTGGGCGCCACCAGGGGGACTCCAGCTGAGCCTGGTCCAGGGGACAAACCCACGCTGTCCTTTCTGCTCTGTGCAGCCCACAGTTCCCATCTGTCTTAAGAGGAGTCTTGCATTCCTCCTCTTCTCTGGGACCCCAGGTTGGATTCACATCTTCAGGCTTACAAGCTGTCAGTCCATACCCCGGCCACCCTCCACCCACCCTCAGGGGCCCTTCTCACAGGAGGCCTCTTGGGGTCTTCCAAATTCACACTTAGTCCAATGAGGAGCTGATGTCATCCAACTTGCCCGGAAACACAGATTAGAGAAAACACACACAGTCAATTTAACTGGCAATTAAACAGGCTCCCCTATGTAATTAGCGTCAAGACAACTCACAATTACTATGGGGCGCGCTTTTGCAGCCTCTCTACATTTATGTAGAACGACAATTACTAGGCGCTAATATCTTAACAGGAAGCGAAGGGAATTTGTGAAACCATTTTTAGGAGGCAACCATCCTGTTCCTTTGCACTGTAAATAACTCTCTTGCAAACGCCACTGTAGAATTAAAGAGGGAACCCTTGAAATGAGGCTGGAGGAGAAGCATTTTTACTCCATTGAAAGGAGCTGATTGCTGATCCGGGATGATCCATTTCAGGAGACCCACTAGTTGGACACAATAACAACACTGAACACCACTGGCTCAGGGTTTTCCCAGTGCTTGGCTTTACTGCTTCAGGACTCAGTAATTCCGCTACAGAGGTGAGGAACTGGGGTCATGCAGGAGAAGTAACTTACCTGGGGATCCCACAGCTCACAGGCAGACAGCAGAACACAAATCTGGCTCCAAAATCTTTGTGCAAACTCATCTCTCTCTCTCTCTCTCTCTCTCTCTCTCTCTCTCTCTCTCACACACACACACACACACACACACACACACACGGCTCTGTCTGTGCCTTGCCAGTTCACATCCACCTGCAGACTGATCAGCAAATGTGAAGGCAGAGATTCAGAGAACGGGAGCTTTATTTAAGACTACGCAGTGAGTTCAAAGCCCAGCAGGGCCGGCCACAGGGATCTCTCCTCAGCTTTCTGCTGTATTCTCTGACGTACACAAAAGTTTGTCCTCTGCTCTATGTAGAAGCAAATGACTTCCATTTCTCCTAGAAGGTGTTTGTCCCAGGGAGAGGGAATTCTGAAAAGATTTTTGTCAGTAGACTTCATGCAACACAATTCAAACAAGAGCAGCACTTGGAACGTAGAACATTTTCCTTTTTGTCCCTTATGCAGCCCTTTATTAACTCCTAAAAGGGTAGCAGCCATCTCTTGTGTTAGGGACCCAGGAACTAGCAATGCTTAGCCACACTTAGCGTACAAACTTTGTTCACCAAAGGCCATTAGTTGTCAGAGCCATCTTCCCAGCTAGCTACTGTGGGCAACAAGTCACCATCCCCTTGGATGTGTAACTACAATGACGTTTGCTCTCTCTCCCCAGTGTTGGCTAGCCGGGGATGGGCTAATCTAGACTAAGTGGAGATCTCTAAAGGGCTGGAGATTTGGAGGCAACTCTGTTTCATGACTTCGGGCTTGGTGAACTAGCAGGCCACCTACAATCTGAGCTTTGCCCAGGGAGAGCAAGGTTCAAACATTGTGGGAAAGCCTAGGATTGTTTTGTCTGTGTGGCATTAGCCACACAAGTCACATGGTTTGATTACATCACCTAAAGTTTTATGTACTCAGAGCCTGACCCTGTTGTGATGCTGAGACAATGGCTCCTTCCAGAGGCGGGGCCTAGTAGAGAGTGACTGAGTCACTGGGACACCGTTCTCAGAAGACCCTGGCAAGTCCTCTCCAGAGTGAGTCTTTGTAAAGCTCTACGTGGCTGCTCCCTTCCTGCTTCTCCACCAAGCCATGGTGTAACCCAGAGAGCCCTCACTAGAGGGTGAGCAGATCACCCATCTTGGACTTCCTGGTATCTAAAGTTTTGGGCTAAGTAAACATATTTCTTTTTTCAAGTTCCTAGCTTAGGTATTTGTCACAGCAGCAACAACAACAACAAAACTTCAGTAAAACACCTGGTCAGATCGCAGAGGGAGGAGAAAAGACGTGTGAGGGCAGAGGTCATGACCACAGGGTAGAAAAACAACAATTAAGCTATTTCTTGCTTTAAAAAATCAGTGTTTGGGGGCTAGGGAGAGGTCTCAGATGCTAAAGGGGCTGCCACACAAGTGTGAGGACCTGCGTTTGATCCCTAGTACCCATGTGAAAGAATCTAGGCAGATTGTGCATGTCTAGGAGACTCACATACTGAGAGGAAACAGAAAGATCCCTAGAGAGACGGCCAGTCATTAGGGTTCAGTGTGAAACCCCGTCACAAAAGATAAGGTGGGGCCCAGAGATGGCTCACTTGGTAAAAGCGCTTACCATCATATCTAAGGACTTGCGTTCCATCCCTGGTAGACGAGAACTGACCTCTGACCTCCACGAGCACACCATGGTACCTGAGCCCATGTGTATTTGTGTAGGTAGGTATGTTCACATATGGGTGAGAGCCCAAGGAGATGAGCGGCTTCAGTTCTCCTGGGGTTACAGGTGGTTGGAATATGCCCTGCACGAGTGCTGGGAACTGAACTCAGATTGGAAGCAAGAGTGTTGTGAGCTCTTAGCTGCTGCACCTTCCCCTCACCCCCTCCCTGACTTATTAATGTCTGGGTCTACAGAGAGTAACTATTAGCTCCTCACAGGCTCCTGTGAGGCTTAAAAAAGTAGTCATGTTCCTTGGTATTTGTTCTGTTTTGATAGCCAAGGTTTGGAATTTGATGTGAGAAACTCAAAGAAGACTATATGCAACAAGAGTCGCTGTGACTTAACTCACTCACCAAGGAAGGGCTCTTTTCCTTACTACGTTTGGTTGCAGATTGGGAAACTTTTAAGTCGTCTGAGGTCTGTGAAGCATTCCACACCCTGAGATCTTGCAAATGGGGAGGACTCTGTATTCTGGGTACTCTGTGTAATACCAGCCCTCCTTGTCCACTTGGATACAGACACTAAACCAGGCTGACCATTCTCACTGCTTTGAGCCTGGCCTAGCAGCTGCGTTCTCCAGAGCTGGCTGCGTTTTCATCGTTTCTGGAAGCCACAGGTCCCACCACAAAACAAGCAGGTGACAGCAATGTGATCCAAGAATAAAAGACTCGGGGCTCAGTCCCGTAAGTACATAAAACATTTTGAGGTGTGTCAGGGAGCAAGAAGGTTTTTTATTTCTTTTCATTCTTTTTCTGATGCTGGGATAGAAGCCAGGGACCCTGGCATGCGGGGCAAGCACTCTTCCTGCTGAGCTGCGCCCAACCTCCTTCTAAACTTGCGAGACAGGCTCACTAAGTGACTCAGGTAGGCCTTGAACTCACTCTGCCACTCAGGTAGGCCTTGAACTTGCAATCCTTCTGCCTCAGCCTCCCCAGGAATTGGAATTTTAGAGCCCCCCATCTCTCTGCTTGTTGGCATGGTAAATGCTCCACCCCAGGTCTCTCTGGCTAGACCCCAGACACTCTCAGCCACTCGGTGTCACTGAGTTGTCTAACAAACCAAGGGCTTTGAGATCATGTCCACTCTAGGCTGCAGAGAAACAGATCAGCATTGGAAGCCCTGAGCTGGGAGTGTGTCCGTGCAGTAGAAAGGCAATGGCAGCCTTATGAGATCCCAGTATAGGAAAGAGAAAAGAGCCCAGGAGAGCTTCTTAGACAATTACAGAAGAGGAAATTTAGGCTTTCTATGCCTGCCTCTTCCCACTGGTGGCTTCATGTGACATTTCTAAGCTTCCTAGGTGACTTTTGCTCTCCCAGTGGGGGTGATGACTGTGCTTATCTCATAAGGTATGGTGACAATTAAGTGAGGGGATGTGTCATTGATGAAGAAGTGTCCAGTAAGTCCAGCATTGTCAGGTACCAGGCACTGTAGCAAGCAGGACTCTATGGTGACAGACCAGCCTAGGTCCTATGATGACTAGAAAGTAGCAAACCAGGGCAGTTGGCCTCACTAACGCTGCTGCAGTGTCTGGGAGGAAAGATCTATGTTGGCCCATGGTGTCAGCCCTTGTGGTAGGGGAGGCATGACGGAAGAGCTTTAGGTTATTTCTGCATACGACAGAGGCTGCTTGGACCATGGAGTTCTAGGAAGTGGAAAATGCAATGGGGACTAGGGACTGGATATAACCTTCAGTGTCTGTCCTCCTCTGGGCCCCATGTCTGAAAGTTCTACAGCACCTCAAAGAACACACAGCAGCTGATAGAAGAAGAGCTTGTGGGGCCCATGGGAGAAGCCCAGGCCTGGGTGATCCCACTGCAGTGTCTAGAGGGCCAGCCCTTCACGAGTGCTACTCTAATTATTAACAGTAGCTGTCCTAGGGTCTCTACTGCGGTGGAGACACTGTGACCACTGCAGCTCTCATAAAGGAAAATATTTGATTGGGGCTGGCTGATAATTTCAGAAGTTTATCCCTTATCATGGTGGGACATAGCAGCAGGCAGGCAGACGTGGTGCTGGAGAAGGAGCTGACAGTCTTACACCTTGATCTGCAGGTAACAGAAGGAAAAACTGGGTCACACTGGCCAGACTTAAGCATGTAACATCTCAAAGCCTGCCTCCACAGTGACACGCTTCCTCTAACAAAGCCATACCTACTCTTAACAAGGCCACACCTCCTAATAGTGCCTCTTCCTGTAGATCAAGCTTTCAAACGCATGAGTTCATGGGGGCCATACCTAGTCAACCACCACAGCCACTGTTTACTGGAAACAGACATATCATGTTTCACATGCCTTACATCCAAGATCATGTTGATTCTTATAACACCCAAGGAAGCAGGAATCATTAAACTACACTGCCATGTTGAACTGAGGCACAAAAGAAGAATTATTTGTCTGGGTCATATGGTTCTTGGGTAGCAGAGAAAGGACAATGTCAACAAGCCTCCTCTTGGAGAATGAACCTGAGGGGCTGGTATACGATGGAGCAAGCTGGTTCCCAGCCTTCCTGGAGCCAGAGAGCTGCTGAGATGATGTTCTATAAACCATTTAGCTTCCAGAGGTTCTCCACCTCCTTAATGCTGTGACCCTTTCACACAGTTCCACATGCTGTGGTGACCCCCACCCATAGAATTATTCCATTGTGGTTATGAGCCTTATGCAAGACCTCCATGGGGATCACAACCCACAGACTGAGAACCACTTCTCCATGGCCTCAGTTTCCCCTTCTGTAAGATGGTGTTCTCACAGCTGTCCACTGAACTGATACTGGGTTTAAAGCACATGAATTTTTTCTACTAAGAATCCAATCCATGGCATACTAAAAACACACTTTACCACTGAATTATGCTCTAGGGTTTTGTTTGTTTTGAAAAAGGGTCTCTTAGCTCAGACTGACTCTGAGTTCGTGATATGAAGGGTAGCCTTGAACTCCTGATCCTCCTGTGCGGGGATCACAGGTGTGAGCCACACTGGCTTTAGTGCTTTCTGTTTCCTTCCTACCTTCCTTTCCTCCTCCCTCCTCTCCTTGCTTTCTCTTTGTAAAACCACCACTAGCTGGTCATGGTGGCACACACTTTTATTCCTGACACTCTGATGACATGGTCGAGGGGATCTATCTCTGTGATTTGGAGGCCAGCCTGATCTACATAGTGTAAACCATAAAACTCAATAAGGACACTACCCGTGCACAAGACCCCAGAGTCTGCTAGCATGTCCCTGCTTCTCTCCCTTTTCCAGACAGTGAGAGGAGAAAGAGTTGTTTTCATCATTGACGAGCTCCAGTTTGTGCACAGAACCTCCTGGACCTTTGAGCCCTAAGTCAAACAGAATAGGACAGTGCGGTTTGAGAGAACAGTGACAAACATATAATTCAATAAGAGGCCATTTGAGTTTTCCTGGGCATGGCAATTTTTTAAAAATATTTATTTATTTATTATGTATAAAATATTTTGTCTGTGTGTATGCCTACAGGCCAGAAGAGGGCACCAGACCCCACTAAAGATGGTTGTGAGCCACCATGTGGTTGCTGGGAATTGAACTCAGGACCTTTGAAAGAGCAGGCAATGCTCTTAACCTCTGAGCCATCTCTCCAGCCCCGTGGGCATGGCATTTTTAGATATCTCCATTGTCTGCCAAGAACATGGTACCAGGGGTGTGGATGTGGCTCAGTGGCAGAACAAATGCTTATACTCTGTGAGACCCTAAGTCCACCTTAACTCCTATAACTAAATAAATAAATGTACATTTATTTTTATTTTTTTATTTTTGGTTTTGTGAAACAAGGTTCCTGGCTGTCCTGGAACTTGCTCTGTAGACCAGACTGGCCTAGAACTCACAGAGATCCGCCTGTCTCCTGAGTGCTGGGATTAAAGGTGTGTGCCACCACTGAACACCAATAAATGTAAATTTTAAAAAAATCACATGAATTTTGCAAAGAAGGCTTATTGCGGGGGGCTCAGTGAGTGTCTGCTGTCACTGCCTCCCTACAGAGAGAACGGGCCTGGCCTCCAGTGGAGGAGACACCGTTCCCAGGAGTCAACCTTTTAGGGCCTTTGTGCACAAAGTGATGAGCCCTCCACTAGCAACATACACATCTACAGTAGTTTTGGATCGCTGCATTAATTCCTGTTTGGGATTCTCGCCACAGTGGTTCCTCAGTAGCCTTTCTTCACTATCAGTGGGGGAACCATCACTCCACTTGGTCCTTGGTTGCTGCTCCCGGCTGGAGACCACCAAGTCATTTCCATCTTCTCCATGAGAGTCCTTTGCGGGACACTTGTTTTCTGCCACTCTTGGCACTCGGTAAGGTCTCCTCTCAGGAGTCCAGCAGTTTTCCCAAGTGTCCCTCATGGTTCTGAAGCTCCTGTTGTAGGAGTTTGCTGCCACCCCTTTTATGATTTTTGATCCTTGGCCACTGATGACTCTCTGTTCACTGCTTTGTAGGCTGTGCCTGGGGAGCTTATGGAGCTCGGGAATGAGAGACAGAGACCCTGCTGTCTGTCAGCAAACACCTCCTTCCAGATCTACTGAGCTGCAGGCCAGACTGGAGTCCTGCAGGCCAAGCTGAGTAAGTTCTTTGCTCCCAATTCTGTCCTCACTTCCTGGTCACCTCTGTAATTGGCTAGTTATATATAAATATCAACTTGGTTGTGCTATAGCATCCAGAAATTTGGTCAAATGTTCTTCTATCTGTTTCCTGTGAAGGCATTTTTAGATGAAATCAACATTTACAATAGTTGACTAAGGAAGATTATCTCCTCTGTGAGAGTGGAGTCCATTCAATCAATTGATGGTCTTCATGGGGCTGGGGAGGGACTTACTCCAAGGAAGAGAGAACTCTGCTAGCAAACTGCTTTGAACTTGAACTGAGGTATCAGCTCTTTCCAGCGTCTCCAATCCATTGATCTAGTCTGCAGAGTTTGAACTTCCAGCTATCCACTAGCACGCGAGCCAATTCTTTAAAACCCCCTTCTGGGCGTCAGGGAACAATGGGTAAACCTTACACTGGTGTGATGGTTAGCTTCAATTGCCAACTCAGGAGTTTAGAATCACCTGGAAGAGTGTCTCAACAAGGGGTTGTCTACATTGGTTTGGCTTGTGGGCGTGTCTGTTAGTTGATGTTGGAAGACCCTGCCTACAGTGGGTGGCACCATTCCCTAGGAAGAGGGTCCGGAACAGGAGAAACCCAGGCGAGCACAAGGAAGTGGATAAGTACATATGTTTCACTTCGTTCTCAGCTAAGACTGTGAATGTCATAGGATCAGGTGCTTGACTTCCCTGCCATGGTGGACTGTAACCAGGTTCTGAGCTGAAAGGTTCCTCTTTCTTCCCTAAGCCGCTTTTGGTCATGGTCTTTTCTCAGCACCACATGGGTCTGTGTGAGCTATCTGGTTTCTCAGCACCACATGGGTCTGTGTGAACTATCTGGTTTCTCAGCACCACATGGGTCTGTGTGAGCTATCTGGTTTCTCAGCACCACATAGGTCTGTGTGAACTATCTGGTTTCTCAGCACCACATAGGTCTGTGTGAACTATCTGGTTTCTCAGCACCACATGGGTCTGTGTGAACTATCTGGAATCAGGCGTGGCATGTGCTCTTTCATTCATCCACAACAAATCCTTACTACTTGTCTCCCATGCACAACACCTGTGTCAAACACCGGGTACAGAGAAGAATGGTTCAGGACGGAATGGTACAAATCCAGGCAGTCCACCAGGGAAAACCAGAAAGCAGATAGTGGCCGTCGGCGCCATGCTGGGCTACTTCATCTTCTGTTGCTATAATGGAACTTCTGCTGCATAAAACAAAACGTTTGTCTGGCTTTTGTTTCCACTGATGATGTGTCTGAGTGACACAGAGCCAACGTCATGGTGGGGATTCCCAGGCTGTGTCACAACGTAAGAGAGAAAGAAAAGGAACTAAATCCGCTTATAAGAGGCCAAGACAGTCCAGACAGTTCATAGTGGTAGGGACAGGACAGAGGGAAGCAACGTTGGTCTCTGACTCAATTTGAGAGTATCTCCCAGGAGAAGCAAGAGCCAAAGGAGGACTTCAAATGCAAGATGATGTGGTCCACTTGAGGGCTTCTCATTGTTGCCACTGTGCCTAATGTTTTGGTGGACAGTCACCTTGATGTTGGCCGAATTGTCCCAAGCACTGGGGCACTGGTGGGGAATGGCAGGAGCCCCCTAGTGGATGCAGGGGGTATAGCAGTCAGAGCACGTCCTGGCGGCGGTTTTCATACTTGGAGAAACAGGAAACTCTTAGACTGTCCTCTGCAGCTCAGTCATCTCCGTGTTCACTAAGCTGAGACAGGGATTGAGCTGCACCATCAGACCGTGCAAAAGGAACTGCTGTAATTAAAGGCCCATCAGTGTTTCCGCTGGAAAGGCCGTCATCCAGGGGCATGTGCTCGGGTTTTGCTTGCTTCCCTCCGTGGGTATAAGGGCCTGGGCAGGGAGGGCTTGCTGATTGTGCATGCGAGACAGATCTCCAGGCTGTTGTGCAAGTGTTAGCGTTCCGTTACAATATCCAGTAATGAATTGGGGCTTTCAGAGTAATAGCCGTCTGTGCTATTGGCCAAAATGAGTGTATTCATCTTAATTTTAAACATCTATAGCCTTGGAGGAGCTTTTATAATTAAATGTTTGGATGCACCAGCAAATACGAGGAAGAAAGTTTCCTCTCATGGAAAGGAAGGTTCTTATGACTCCTGCCCAGCAATAACCCTGGCTCTGGACACATTTCGCAGCTACTGTTGCTCTGCCCACGGCCAGAATGGGGGTTTAATTTTAGCCTCTTACACAAAGCAGCTTTAGGGTGATCACAGTGTTCTGGAAATAGACTAAATTCTGTTTTGAGGTAACAGGTTACCCCATTGCTGTTGGTATTCAGGCATAGACTATCAACATTAGAAAAAGGATTGTGTTGCCAAGGCGCAAGGCCTTGTGGGTAGACCATCAAGGAGCATCTTTGGGCCTGAGTCGCAAGGAAGACACTTCAGGGGAATTTGTTCAGCCGCTTATGGTATTCTAATAAAAGCTTCTGGTAGCAAATGGCAGGCTTATCTTACATGCTGTAGCCATACTGTTCGTTTTCAGTCAAGAGTTCCTGGAGGCCTGGCAACATGGCGTTTCTGGGTCTTTGTGTATCCTTATGAACAATAAAATTGGCCTCCTTTGACCTCCTTCCACCTCAGAATCGCTGCTGCTCCTCAAAGTTTGGCGGATGTTTCTGTCAGTGCTTCACAGAGGCAGCTGCATGGATGACAGGGATGGTGTGAGCTAAGGGGACTGGCACCAGAGTCCCTTAAGAATGAGTCCCGAGACCCTCCAGCCCTGCCCTACACAGTCAGATTCAAGCAGAATCTTTCATCTTGGACTGGGCAGTGGTGGCGCACGCCTTTAATCCCAGCACTCAGTTGGCAGAGGCAGGCGGATCCCTGTGAGTTCAAGGCCAGCCTGGTCTACAAAGTGAGTTGCAGGACAGACTGCAAAACTACAGAGAAACCGTGTCTCGAAAAACCAAAATAAACAAATAAATAAAGGAATTCTTTTATCCTAATGGTTGTTTCCAGAATTCCTGTTAGAAAGTGAGAGTTTGGGAGTGGCTGCTGCGTGAGGCAACAGTGGGAGGGGAGGAGGGACATCTCCCAGAACACTCACTCCTACACTGGCCTCTGTCCACAGGTCTCAGAGGCACAGCAGCCTTGCCACCCCTCCCCCGTCCAATGTATCCCCAAGGACGGTTCCATGTGTGGGCTCTGCGGGAGTGAGGAGGTGTGATGCTCTTTCTGCAGGAGCTCTCCTTGGTCTCCTGTCTTCACCCCACTAGCCTGTGGGCCCGCCCTCCCCCGGTCTTTATGCTTATACGGCCCTGCTCAGCATCCAGCTCTCCGTAAGCATCCATGAATATTTGTGGGGTGGATAGACAGACGGATGGGTGAAAGGATGGAGGCCACTCCCTCTAGACTACTGGTCAGCTCAAGCACATCTTTCACCCTTCCTCCTCTCTCACGTTCTCATTTAAGAGTTCGCCTGTGCTCAAATCCCAATGCCTGATGAGTGCCCCACACTTTGTAGCAAGGTCCATCACTACATGTAAGCAGCTCCTGTTCAAGTGAGGACACCGAAGCAAAAACTCTGGGACTCAGTTAGGCGAGAGAGACCACCCACGCCTTTGATCACAAGACCAAGGCATGGGTGAGGACGCACCCAACAGCCTTGTCACTTCCGGGATAATGACCTGGGAAACAGTCTTTTGGAGGGGCCATCCCTTCCTTCAACCTCACATCACACACCTGTGCTTGGTCTCTACCTGTGCCTTCTGATGTCCTCATAACTGCACTGTTGCTCATTCTGTGAGGGCTTCGCCTCAGCAGGCAATTACCTGAGTTCACACGGTTAATTGAAATATTCCTTTTCCTAGAGTTTTAATTCACCAGCGCAGTTCCAGGAGCCACAGATAATAAGACCTAATTTATAATTAGGGCTTATCAAGAATCAGCTAATTTCCAGACCCCTGATTCCCAAGGAGGGAGAACAAGGTGGGGGCTTTTCTCTTTCCAGGGAGTTGCTACCCACGAAGCTCTGAGAGGCACCAGGGAGGCAGGAGAACTAATTGGGAGCTGGCCCTCCATCTTGGACAATTTATTAATTGGATTATGGGAAATCTCAGGCCCCAGGCGAATCCCAAGGAAGCCCCACTGCCTCCCCGATTTATGGTGAGAATATCAGATGTGGAGACTCGAGGCCCAGGTCCACTTAGTCTTTTAGGAGCTGAGGATCTTTAAATAAGTCCCTGCATACTGTCTCATCTCAGTTTACCCAACTATCCAATGGCCACAATTGTCTCTGCCCTGCAGCCCTCAGAGATTTAGTGGGAACTGCATGAGGTTGTTGGGCAGGGACATCTCCAGAGTTGTCATGATTAGTCTTCGGGCCTTTGTGCCTGGCATGGACCCCCAAGCCAGGCAGAAGAGACTGTCCTAGCCTAGGAAGGGCCGGACCAAATCTCACTGGGCCTCTGTAAGAAGGAAGAGCTAGGGTTTGCTTGTGTCTTTGTGTCTGATTTTCCTGATTCTCTCTCCACACCTGCATATGCCCAAGGACTTGGGCTTCTGTCCCTCTGTTCCTTACTTACTTCACACTCCTCTTGTTTCTAGAAGCTTCTCACACCCCACACCGGAAGTGTGAGTGTCTGAAAGAGTTAAGAGTTGGAGAGGGCTTGGGGAATCACACGGAGGGGGTGCCTTCCTTCAAGTTACCACTCCTTGCTAGCCTTTTACTACTGGATAGGTGAGGATTCCACCAACCACGTGGCCAGGGTGGTTGGAAAAACCCCAGCTGAGTAGAAAAACTGGCTTTGGGCACAGCTGGATCCAGGTGCTGAGCGGTGAGGACAGAAGTGTCTCCTTCCCACACAGCCTTGTCCCCTCTACACTTCCTTTTTCATGGGGAGAAGCTGGGAAAAGATGGCTTGGCCCACCCTTGGGACCATAAGGGGAGGTGGTTAGAGTCTTTTTTTTTTACAAGCAGAATTCCCTTGGAGGGGAGGAAGGGTAAGAATGGGAGAATGTGAGGATCAAAAGCCGGGTGATCAGAAGCCACACACCCACTCCGTCTGACTCTACTCTCTGGACAGTAGTGTCAACAGCCATGCTGCCGGACACAAGATACAAGAATTGATTGAATTTTTGACACTAGCAATAAAAACAAACAAATGAATAAAAGAAACATAAATTCACATTAAAGTCACTTCAAAAAGAGTATTTACTACATTTAGCAACAGAAGTGCAAGACTTTGCCCCTCAAAACTACAAAGTATCACTGAAAGAAAAGAACGGAGAGCTAAAGACATGCAAAAGCATCTTGTTCTTGTGGAAGATTTAACATTGCTGAGATATTCATGAAACTGCAAAGTGCTAGCCAGTTTCTCTTCAGAAATCAGCAAACTGATTCTACACCCCACAGAAGTGCAAGGTGCCTGGGTTAACCATACTATCTTGAAAAGAAAAGACAAAGTTGGAGTCTCTCACTTTCAGTTTCAACATTTTCTCCACACCAAAAGCAACAAGTGTCTTAGTTAGGGTTCCTGTTGCTGAGATGAAACACCATGGCCAAAGCAGCGTGGGGAGGAGAGGGTTCATTAGGCTTGCACCCCCATGCTGTAGTCCATCACTGAAGGAAGTCAGGGCCAGGAACCTGGAGGCAGGAGCTGGTGCAGAGATCATGGAGGGTGCTGCCTACTGGCTTGCTCTCTATGGCTTGCTCAGCCTGCTTTCTTGTAGCACCCAGGACCAGCAGCCCAGAGGTGGCCTCACCCACAATGGGCTGGGCCCTCTTCCATCAATCACTAATTAAGAAAATTCTTATAGGCTTTCTTACAGCCCCATCTTATGGCGGCATTTTCTTCATTGAGGCTCTCTCTTCTCTGATGACTAGCCTGTGTCAAGTTGACATCAAACTGTTGAGTACACAGAGACGAATGGTGCCAGTCTAAGGACGGACACTAAGATCAAGGGCACAGACCCAAGTGTGTAGAAACAAGCCAAATATCTATGGCTGGCAATTGAGTTTTGACAAGTGTGCTGAGACAATTCGAGGGGGCAGAGCAGTCTTGTCAGTAAACAGTCTGGGACCTGGGGTGCAACTCAGTTGGCAGAGTGGTTGCCTAGCACACATGAAGCCCTGGGTTCAATCCCCAGTAACACACAAACAGGTCTCATGGAGTATACTTGTAGTCCTGTGGAGCACACCTGTAGTCCCGTGGAGCACACCTGTAGTCCCCTAGAGCACACCCGTAGTTCCATGGAACACATCTGTAGTCCTATGGAGCACACCTGTAGTCCCGTGGAACACACCTGTAGTCCCGTGGAGAACACCTGTAGCTCTCAGGAGGGAGAGATAGGAGGATTGGAAGTTTACGGCCACCCTTGGCTACACAGTGAGTTCGAGGCCAGCTTGGGAAATGTGAGGCCCTGTATCTTGATAAATAAATAAAAATCAGCCGAGATATGGGCTTTTCACGTGCAAATGAGTAAGCTTACCCCTGCCCATGATTAAAACTAACTCCAAGTGGATCGTAGACCCACATGTGAGAGCTGGAACTATACGCCCTTAGATGAGAACACAGGCATAGACATGCGTGACTTTGGAGAAAATAGTTATGTTTTTGAAAGCATAGCACAAAAATTCCAAGAAAATAGATCAATTGGACTTCAAAGAATAAAATATTTTTAACTAAAAGATGTTACCAAAAATGGGAGGAAGTATCTGTAACTCATGCATCTGATAAAGGAACTGTGTGCAGAAGACATAAGAAGCATTGCAACTCGAGAAGGTTTAAAGGTTGTTGTTTCTCCAAATACCAAAGATTTGCTACACATTTGAAGGAAGACACACAATAATGGAAGGCACTGAGCATGTAGAACAAACCAAACCCACAGGGCAGGGTCATGCCATGTCTGTGATGGTCATGATTGCGAGGACATAGACTTACAAGCATGGTGGACATGAGAGAAACGGGGCTCCAGATGCCTGGCCACTTTGGAAAATAATAAGATAGTGACTTATGATCCAGAAGTTCTACACTTGGTAGGTCCACTCTTTCAGTGTCAAAGGAATTAAAGACATGTGTGTACACAGAAACCTGGAGGATGTTCACAGCAGCTTTGTCATGCTAGACAACCAGTGGAGAGCCTAACTGATCATTGGAAAACCACAGTGGACTTTAGCTTCCTAAATAGAACAAAACATGGGTGCACTTCTAAAGCATCATGGTACGTGGAAGAAACCAGTCACATTGACTGGGCATTGTGTCACCCACCTGTAATCCCTGAACTTGGGAGACTGAGGAGGAGGATAATGAGTTCAAAGCCAGACTATAGTGAGTTCAGGGCCATCTTGGGCTACATAGTGGTCACTGTCTTTTAAAAGGTCACATGTTATATAAATTCATACCTGTGAAATAACTAGACCTTGTTATCTGTGTGACGGAACACAGATGAATGGCCGTCAAAGGCTAGCAGGGATGCTGAGGACTAACTATCAAAGGGTCTAGGGTTCCTACGGGAGGTAACAAGAACGTTCCTGAACTACCGCAGCAATGCTTGAGGGTTTGACAGATATTAAAACTGCTGGGTTGTACGTGTCAAGATGAATAGGTAGCAACTCTATCTCAATAAATGTGTAAGTTCTCACACCAAAACACCCTCCACACAGCGTAGCTGTGGGGAATGAACTGATCTAAAACATCTAGCTCATGCCAGGCACACAGTAGGTACTTTGTGCATCTCCTTCTCCTTTCCTTTCCTAGGTAACCATGCCCACTCCCTCACCCCTCAGTGTGTAAGGTAGAACTTTGAAGCATTCCATGCAGGCTGGCCACAGGCTCATTACTAAGACGGTTAGGCCAGTCTTGCTGCTATTAATGAGTAAGACATTCATGTTCACGAGAATGCAGCCAGCTGTCTATGCAGCCCCAGGACTGCAGAGGCTACGCAACTCCCTGGATTCATCTGGGCATCTCAGTCACTTTGACTCAGGGTTTTCTTCTGGTCAGTTTCCGTGAGGATGGTTTATTAGCCCATGATGACAGAAATGCCAGGTATTAGGCATTTGGCTGGGGATGTCAAGGAAGCTATTTTAAGTCCCTGGAGTTCAAGGGTATGTACCTCAGCGCTTTTGTTTGGATTGATTTGTAGTCCTGCTTGCTTGACCTTGCTATTTAAAATAGTTCCAAGAAAAGCATAAAGAAAAGAGCCATTCTAACTAGAGATACAGATGGGCCCCAGCCAAACTCACCTCCCTCTGACCTTGAACGTGGGCTTCCACAGTGACACAGTCACCATGCAGCCAGAGGAAGCTCAGCAGAACCATCCAGCTCCATGGGTGAAGAAGAGATCCAGCAGAGGGGGGATGCCCACAGTCACTGAAAGAGTCAGTGACAAAGAGCACTTGAATCCAGATTGTTTCAACACCCATTAGAAGTGTTTATCATTTGCTAAGTGCCTTGTGCCTATGATATTCCCTCCCTTGAGCCATATGGCAGGCGGTGAGCTAAGATGTCACTGATGTCCTCATCTTACAAATGGAGGGACAGACTCCCTACTTTGGAGCGTTTCCCTACATGCCCGAGCTCATATGGCCAGAGAACGGCAGGGGCGGAGACTGACCATACAGCCAGTGCTCCTGCCACCAGCCCCAGCCCACCCTTATTTATCCACTTCTCCAGGAAACCAACAGGGCCTTCTAGGCTCTGAGCAAGGACATCAGAAGGGAGATGGCCCCACTCTGTGACACCTCCTGCAGGAAGCAGTCAGGGGACATCATTCTTTGACATTATCCCTCCACTTGGGTTTCCTGGGAGCCTGAAATCAGTACGAAATGCACCCCACCTTGGAATCATCCGTATCAGCTGCCATCTCCCTCCCCTCTGGCCAGACTGAGTCCACGTTTCAGCCCAGAGCCAGACTACTGGGTTTTGTTACAGCTGAATCCAACCCTGGATTGGGAGCCAGGACATCCATGTGGGATTCCTGTGTGTCCTTAAACAAGCCACTTAACTTCTCTGTCCCCCAATTACCTCCTGCCTAAGGTAAATTAAGGATATCCCCTTTTCCTACAAGGTTGTTCTGTAGAGTCAGAGTGGGTGAATTACCTACAGAGCCCTTCCAACCGATGCAATGTTGGTGGTGACCAGTAGGTGGCAGTGCTTCAAAGCGGCCCATAGGAAGTCCAAGGGAACTTCTCAATCATGGGGGCGGGGGAGGGAAGGACCTCCCACAACCTCCACACACCTGTACAGGTGAAACTCAGAGAGAAGTATCCCTTTCAAGGGCTCAGGGCCCCCACAGTGGCAGAATCAGGATCAAACCCTCCCTGGGTTGGCTGCTTTGCTGAATGCCCTCACTCAACACCTAATTATCAGACTTCCTGCAGAGTTCAAGGGCTTCTGGGAGCCCTTTCCCTGGAGCCTTTTTCTGCAGCAGCCTGCCTGTGCTTCCCCCTCACCCAATCACTTCCGTCCTCCCTCTTCTGGATGGGCGCTCATCCACCCGGCCCTGTAGACCGGAAAGGGATGGACCAGGGGCCCAAGAAGACTGAGTCTAGTCCTAGCCGCACTCCAGATTGCTGTGAACACCTTAGGCAAGGTGTGTGTGGGTGTACATGGGTCATGCACGAGTGTGGAGGCCAAAGAACAGCCTTGCCTCCTGCCTTGTTTGAAACAGGGTTTCTTGTTCCCTGCTCCAACATTGGGCTATCTGGCCTTCTCAAGTCTCTGGTCTACACCCCCATCTTACCTCAGGCGCACTACTAGGCTTGCAGGCACATTCACGTGGCTAGGTGGATCCTAGCAGGTCCTCAGGCTTGCGTAGCAAGCACTTTCCCCACGGAGCTGTTTCTGAAGACATAAAAGACATTTCTCTTGTGAGTCAAAACTGCATAGTTGAGATCTGAGAACCTCTCCAGAGAGCAGTTCCAACTACGCAGTGGGCTGTCCACTCTCTCGCTCCACAGCGGCAGGCAAGCCGGGCATCCTTTTGCCAGAGCTCTTCTACCTGTGACCTGATGCACCGCTCCACAGCACCACCTCCGTCCGGATAGCACCTCCCCCCCCCACCATCTCATCCTCCAAACATTTGCATGTAGAAGATGTAACCCCACCTGTGAGGAGCAAACAAGGCTTAGAGAGGTGAGGAAATTTGCCCAAGGCCTCACCACAAGCTGCTAGCAGCACCCTCCATTTCTCTTGCTCCAAGTCACTTTTATTTTCTTTCTCTTTCAAGTTTGATTGAATTTACAGTTAATGAATCCAGCTCTGTCATTTAGGAGATGTTGGTGCAATAAGGTCTGACAGGAAGTGTGCGATGGTTCAATAAGCCGCGGGGGAGCTGTGGCTGCCCCTGCTCGCTGCCTTCAGCAATGGCTGCCCCATCGGCTCAGAAGAGGCCACTGGACTCTGAACAAGGAGCTAGTTGGGATGGGGGCCATTTCAGTTGGGTGCAGAGCTCAGAACAGGCTTCTGAGTTAGACCCACAATCCCACTCCACGCAGGCAGTGCTGCACTTTTGTCTGTTCAGCTTTAGATTTTATTGTCTTACTTTTGAAAAGAAATAACAGCAGGCAGTGGTGGTACACGCCTTTAATCCCAGCACTCGGGAGGCAGAGGCAGGCGGATCTCTGTGAGTTCGAGGCCAGCCTGTCTATAAGAGCTAATTCTAGGACAGAGAGAAACCCTGTCTCAAAAAAAAAAAGGAAAGAAAAGAAGAAAGAGAAAAAGAGGAAAAGAAATAATAGCTTGGAGGCCGGCAAGATGGCTCAGTGGGTAAAGGGGCTTGCCAAATTGGTGACCTGATGTCAGTTCCTGGAATCTACATGGTGGAAGAGAAAAGAATCAGATACTGAAAGATACCCTTTGACCATCACACACGTGAATACAAGTACACGCATACATATATGCTCACATGAGTATACACACATACACACACTCAGAATAGTTTCATTTTACTTATATTTGAAATGTATATAAATACACAATCTGCTATATGTATTTTGTGGGTATGTGTCCTTGTGGAAGTCAACGTTAGGAAAGTTTTTGGGTTTTTGTTTTATTTATTTATTTATTTTTGAAACAGGTTCTTGTTATGTAGCCTCAGTTGGCCTCAAACTAAGTGTGTAGCTTCCATTAGCCTTGGAACCCTGGCCCCCATGTCAGAGAGAAGCTAGTGCTGTGAGTCACCATGGGCAGAGCAACTTGGAGAGGACAGGGTTTATTTGACTTCCCACACACAGTTCATCAATGGAAGTCAGGACAGGAACTCAAACAGGGCGGAACCTGGAGGCAGGAGTTGATGCAGAGACCACGGAGGGTGCTACTTAACTGGCCCACAGGGCTTATTCAGTCTGCTTTCTTATAGAACCCAGGACCATGTGCCCAGGGTGGCACCACCCACAGTGGGCTGCTCACTCCCCCATCAATCACTAATGAAGAATACGCTCTACAGCTGAATCTTATGAAGGCATTTCCTCAGTCGGGCCACCCTCCTTTCAGATGACTCTAGCTTGTGTCCAGACGACATGAGCCCAGCCAACATGCCCTCTCTTGGCCGCCCCAGGTCTAGGACTGCAGGTCTCACCATCATGCCTGCTTTTAAAATGCATCTGTGATGGTTTGAAAGAAAATGGTCCCAAAAGGAGTGGCACTATTAGGAGGCGTGGCCTTGTTGGAGGAAGTGTGTCCCTGTGGAGGTGGGCTTTGAGGTCTCATACATGCTCAAGCCACACCCAGAGAGACAATACGCTTCCTGTTGCCTTTGGATCAAGATGTTGAATTCTCCAACACCATGTCTGCCTGCATGCTGCTATACTCCCAGACGCCATGTTCCCACCATGATGATAATGGACTAAACCTCTGAACTGTCAGCACCACTTCAGTTAAATGCTTTCCTTTATAAAAGTTGCCATGGTCTTGGGGTCTCTTCACAGAAAGAAACCCCAGCTAAGACAGTATTCTAGAGGACGTAGCTCGGTGGTAAAGAGTCAGCCTGCCATGTGTGAGGCCCTGGGTTCAATCCCCAGCCCTTCCACAAGGAAAGAGAGAAAAAAGAAAGGAAATGCTTCGGGTGAGCTGTGGCAGTGAATGTCTGGTGCTGTGGCCACTGACCTGTGGTAAGAAGATGTCTGGACTTTACTGGAGACGTGTCATAATATAAAATGGCTAGCACAGCTCCAGTTTGTTTAAAGAATGATGAATTTCAGTTACGAGATTAGTAAAAATAGAGAAAAACAGGACTGTAGATTTTTTCCCCCATTCTCTGAGTTCTAACAGGATTCTTTGCAAGTCCTTCCAGGTGTCTCAGACTGCTTCTCTCTTTACAAACCCATGAATACAGATGAAGACGCAGCTACCTGTAGAACCCAAGCAGGGGTAGAAGGACCCAGGGATGGTGGGGCTGGAGGCAGGGAGGGTGCCTGACACAGGAGCATTCCTGGGGCTTGGGAGATGGCTCAGTTAGTAAAATGTTTTCTGGAAAAGCATGTGAACCTCAGTTCAATCTTCAGAACCCACATAAGAAATCAGACATATATCCAGCAGAGCCAGGAGGATCTCGTGCTCACTGGCTAGCCAACCTAGCCCAGCCAATGAGAGATCGTGCCAGAAAGAAAGAAAGGAAGGAAGGAAAGAAGGAAGGAAGGAAGGAAGGAAGGAAGGAAGGAAGGAAGGAAGGAAGGAAGGAAGAAAGAAAACACATGGAGCTGACAAGATGGCTCAACAGGACATGGGAAGGCTGTTTGGCACAAAAGCATTCCTAGGGCCAGGGGAGATGGTTCAGATAGCAAAATATTTTCTGTGCAAGAGTGCAAACTTAAATCTGATCCTCGTAACTCATGTAAATGTGGCAGAGAGAACCAATTCTGTGAAGTTGCTCTCTGACCTCCATACATGTGTGGTGGCATGCATGCAACCCTGCTCCCACATACATAACATGCTCACTCACACAATAATAAAACGGCAAATGGCACTTGAGGAATGACACCCAAGGTTGACCCCTGGGCTCCACATTCCTCTACACACACATCAATTCATTGAAGTCGCCTTTGGCTCAGCTATTTCCCAATGTCCTCCTGACAACACAGTCATTACAGGTCCCCCTCCCCACGTTACACACTGTACATCCTAAGACCACTGGCAGTCACTTAGCTCGTCAGTGGGCATGAACTCCACTTTACAGGCTTTTTTAACTTAAAAAAATTGAAAGCATAAGCAAGCAGTGTGAAGGAAGCTCACTGCTCTGGAAACTGGAGAGCAGGTTTCTCTTACCCCACCCCCAGCACGCACTCAGACCCTGAGGAAAATATTAAGCTGGAAAGAAAGATGATAGCAGGAATAAACAAATTAGAAGACACAAAAAAACAGAGGGATCAATAAATAAAACCCAGAGCTGGTTCTTTGTGAGCGTGAATAAAAAAGACCAAGCTCTGGCAAATATAATCAAGAAAAGAAAAGAGCCCAAATGAAATCAGAAATGAGGAAGTGATTATAACAATGAATCAAAAAGATTATAACTTATTGAGGGGGGCACATATAATTCTACAACAAATTTATTTTAAAATTATCAATTAAACAGATGACAGTCTACAAAATTATAAAGTAACGCACCAGACACAAGAAATGTGGATGAGATGGGCACACAATGAAAAATGTGAGCGAGGAGAAATACATTAAAGAGCGAGCTTCTCCACCCCTGGGAAGGACATTCTCATCCCCCCCAATGTCTCTGGAGAAATTTATCCAAATTTTACAGAACACCGCATTTCCATGTTATATAAATTATTCTTTAACACAGAGAAAGAATGGTGAAAAAATCTGCTAATTCATTTTGCAAAGCAAATACAGTTCTGATTTTTAACTCTGATACAGAACTGTTTTTCTAAAAAAGAAAGAAAGAAAGAAAGAAAAGAAACAGGATCTAATATCGCTTAGGAGTACAGTCCCATAGATTGAGGTTCAGCAGCCTATTAAGAGAGCAAAACACCATGACCATGGAGGGTCTCCAGCAATGCAAGGCAGGGTCAGCACAAGGGCGTCTATTAATACAGCACAGCAGGTCAACAGATTCAATAATAGGAACCATATGATCATTCTAGTGTGTGCCAAAAATGTGTTTCAATAGATGTCAAAACATTTTTTTTAAATAGGAACAGTATGACACTTCTTATCATAGTAAAGATCTACTTAAAATCAAGCTAACAACTTTAATGGCAAAAGACTTTCCTTTTAGGGAGTAGGGTGGGCAGGTGAGCAGGTGCTGCTATTGCTATTTAATAGTACTGATGACTCAGGCTGATGTGATAAGACATGAAAAAGAAAGCATAGGAACATCCGAGAGGTAGAAAGAAAGTTTCCTCCATAGAAGCTGTGGTTACTCACTTTAAAATCTGACGTTCGGGCTGGAGAGATGGTTCAGAAGTTAAGAAAGCATGTTCTCTTGCAGGGGACCTCAGTTCAGGTCCCAACACCCGCATGAGGCCACTCACAGCCATCTGTCTCTCCAGCTCCAGGGGTTCCCATGTTCTGTCCTGGCCTCCGAGAGTGCACACATGTGTACACTCAGACTTACCTCATACACATTAACAAAAAATTGATATTTTCCTCAATGCAACAATAGTGATAATATAGTAGTTTAATAACTAACATGTCATGACTGTGTGATAAATATTTTTAAATTAATAACTTTCATAAGTAGATATAAGACAGAAAACAAATTAAAATCGAGATCCACTTCACAATCAAATATAAACAGCAAAATACAAAGACAGAAGACACACAGAAACAACATAGTTTTTCATGAAAGCAATAACAGAATATTGGAATAATGGGGGAAATGTAACTTTTCCCCAGCAAATAATATAAATAGTATAGTTTTATGTTTTACTCTAAAAGAATTTCTTATAGAATTTGACAAAATGCATTTTAAAATAATTTGGAACAGAACTGGCAAAGTGGCAAAGAAAGTCCTGGGAAGCATTGGTGATAACGACAGCATTTAAATAAGTCTTGGAAAACTAAGAACCAAAGTGGTGAAGGATTGGGGTCAAACTAGTACTGTGACTCAAGGAACACAAAAGTCCAAGGTAAATCTGCTGTCACAAAAGAATTTAATAAGTAAGACATGTGTCACAAGGACTGAAGAGAGACGGCTCAGCAGTTAAGAGCACTTGCTGTTCTCTCAGAGGACCAGTGTTTGGCTCCCAGTGTCCACATAAGGACTAGAAATTCAACTGTCATTCCAATCCCAGGGGACTTAGCTCCCTTCTCAGGCCTCCATGGGTACCAGGCACACATGTGATGCACAAATACATTCAGACAAAACATTTCTATACATACAATAAAATAATAATCTTTTTAAAAATAATATGTCACAAAATGGCAAAGGAAAGAAACATCCTATAGTAAAGGAAGCAGAGAAGCTAGGGAGTGATCACAGAGTTGGTCTAAGTCTACACCTAAAAATGCATTCTAGATTCACAAGTGGCCAACTCCAACACTGCTGTTGTCAAGCCAGCGTAAGTAAATGGTGTGTGCCTGCTTGCTCCTCACCTTACAATAGGGCTGCAGTCATTTACAAACCCACCTTAGCAAACACCCTTCATAGCTGATGTGGGATTTCCCTCTGTATGCTGTGAGTATGTTTTATTACCACTGGTTAATAAAATCTGCTTGGACCTACGACAGGGCAGAATAGAGAAAGGCGGGAATTCCAAGCAGAGATAGAGAAAAGAAGGCAGAGTCAGGGAGACGCCATGTAGCTGCCAAAGGAGACAGATGCTCCGGAACTTTACCAGTCGGCCACAGCCAGGTGGCAATACATAGAATAATAGCAATGGGTTAATTTAAGATGTAAGAGCTAGTTAATAAGAAGTCTAAGCTAATATCAATATAGTGATTATTTCAGGTCTGGGCGGCCAGGAAATGAACAAGCAGCCTCCGCCCACACATAGCAGCAGAGGACATTGTAGAGTATTCATTGTTTACCTTGTCTGCAGCTGCCCAGGTCACCTCAGAGTCCCATACTGCACATCACCAGCCCAGGAAGGGACCAACACTCACAGTGAGGAGTACAGGTATCCAGAGTGATTCTTACATAACTGTCAAAAATGGAATAGGTCAGGTGCTGTCTGTATTCGCTCCATCTGAGGAATTGGAATAAAGGACACAGGAGAAAAAACAAAGGGGAAAAACTGATTGAGTAAATCATATTAACAAGTTGAATATATGCATATGTGAACACAGAAAGTAGAAGGAAAAGGAAATAATATTTGGAATGATTTTCAGCAAATGGACTTTTAACTTCCTTTCCCTTCCTCTTCCCTCCTCTTCCCCATTTATCCACTCCTTCCTGCCTCCTCTTCTCCTCCTGTTCTTTTCTTCTTCCTTTTCCTCCTCCCTTTTTTCTTCTTCCTCATCCACTTCTTCCCTTTCTTCTTCCTCATCTTCTTCCTCCCCGTCTCTCTTCATATTGCTATTCTTTGGGGGCACTGGGGATAAACCCAGGTCTCGCGCATGTTCCGCAAGTGTGATGCATCTGCGGCCATGCTTTCAATTTTCCTTTGACTTCACTCTTTTTAGTTTTAAAATTGGTGCATATTCACTGTATACAGTGCTTGGTTTAATAAATAAGATTTCTTCCAGTTATATCATGGGTTTTGACCATAATCATCACACACACACACACACACACACACACACACACACACACACACACACACACTTTATCCTTTTATCTACTGATGGACATGAAGGCTGATTTTGTAACTTGGTTATTGGTCATCAGTAAACTCCAATGCTCGTGTATATCTGTGTTATGTTGATTTAGAGTTCTTCAGGCATACTCTCAGAAGTGGTTGGCTTGGTCATATGGTCTAGTTTTAGTTTTTTGAGGAACTTCATACTGATTTCCACAGTGGCTGAATCCGTTCCCATTCCTAGCAACAGAGTAAAGCTTCCCCCTCCTGGCATCTTTGCCAGCATTCACTATTTCTTTATGAAGCCATTCTGATCATGGTGAGATGGAATCACAGTGGGGTCTTTACGCTGTACTTCCCTGACTGCTAGGGATGTTGGCCATTTTTTTGTGTGTTTTTTGAGAATTGCTTGATTCATTAGCCCATTTATCAGCTGGTTTGTTGTGGGGGTGGTATTGTGATCTGAGCTCTTCATGTATTCTGGACAGCAGTCTTTCTGGTGCTCTTTTCCTTTGCTGCACAGAAACTTTAATCTCATGCAACCCCAATGATCAGTTCTCAGGATTATTTCCTGAGCGATTACAATCTTTTCCAGAAAGTCTTTGCCTGCACTTGTGTTTTGATGTGTCTTCCTTGAGTTTTCTTTTAATGACTTCAGAGCTTCAGGCCTTTGAACCATTTTGAGTTAGTTTGTATACAGGGGGAGAGATAAGGATCTAAGTTCATTCTTCTAGGTGTGAATATCTGCTTCTCCCAGCAGGATTTGTTGAAAAGTCTCCTTGCTCCAGTGTATACTCTCGTCATCTTTGTCAAAATCGTGTGACTGCAGCTGTGTAGGTTGAATTCTGGGCCGTCTACTCCATTCTATTGACCTATGTGTCTATTTTTGAGCCAGTCCCATGCCCCTTTTGATACTGTTGTTCTTTAGTACAACCCAAAATCAGGTGGTATCGTGAGATCTTCACCCTTGTTCTCTTTGCTCAGAATTGCTTCACTGTCCAGGACCTTCTATTAATTTTAAGATTGTGTTTTTAGTTCTATGATGAATGTCATTAGAATTTTTCTGGGAGCTGCCCTGAGACTGTAGATTGCTTTTAGTAATTCAGACACATTCTCTATATCAATTGTGGCAATTCATGGCCATGGGAATTCTTTTCATCTTCTCAAGCCTTCAGTGATTTAAAATGGGCAGTACAGAGTCTTCCACATCCTTGGTTAGGCTTATTGCACTATGTTTTTAAGTTGTTTTTTGAAAGCATTTGTTTTCTTGATTTCTTTCTCAGTATTTCCACTATTAGCATAAAGAAAAGCTACTAGTTGTAAATTCATATGTTGATTTTGTATCTTGCTCTCTGCTGTAACTGTTTATTAGTACAAAGGGCTTTCTGGGGATCTAGGGTCCCTTATGTGCAGGATCATCTTACTGCAAATAGGGATAAGTTGACTTTTTCCTTTACTATTTTTGTCCCATTCGCTTATTTTCTTGTCTTATGGATGTAGCTAAGACTTCAAGGACCAACTTTGCTGAATCAGAATACAGGGAGTGGACATCCTTCTCTTGCTCCTGATGTTAGTGGTAACTCCCGAGTCTTTCCTGGTTCACATAATGTTAACGACAGGCTTTGTCATGTATGTACTTTAGTATGCTGAAGCAAATCCTTTTGCTCCTCTTTAGGGCTTTTGTCATTAAGGGATGTTGGGCTTTGTCGAAGATCTTTTCTTTAATAATTAAAATGATCATATGATGTATGGAGTCTATTAATATGATATGTTATATGCATTTATTTATATGTGTTGAACTATCCTTGCATTCCTGGAAAGCAGTCTACTCGGTCATGATGAATGGCCTATGAAACTGAATTTGATTTGTAAATATTTTTGTTAAGAATTTTTCATCCATGATCATCAGGGAAGTCATTTGCTGTGTCTTTACCAGGTTTGGGAATTGGGGTAGTACTGGCTTCATAAATATGTCTGGTAGCATTGGCAGCTTTCCTTCCTGAGGGCACAGCAGTTCTTAGCAGTGAATCTACCTGTGTGTGCACTTTGATTTGGTTGAGAGAGTTTTTATTGCTATTTCTATCTTGTTGCTTGTTATAGATCTACCTGTTAATAGCCTCTTGGTTTGTTTGGTTACTTATTGATAATGTATCCTTTCTCCTGTGTTTTCCAATTTATTAGAATCTAAGTTCCCAGAATATGCCCCAGTGAGCCTCTGGATTCCATTGGCATCTGTTGGAACGTCTGCCTCTTCATCTCAAATATCAGTGTCTTCTCTCTCTTTTGATAAGTTTGACTACAAGGTTTTCAATCTTGTTTAACTTTGCAAAGAATCATTGATTCTTTAATTGTTCTTTTCATTTACATTTTATTAATTTCTTCCCTGGTCTTTATTATTTCTATCTACTGAATATAAGTTTGGCTTGTTCTTATTTTTCTAAGAACTTGAGGTGCACTATTAATTTATTTGAGATTCTGCCAATGTTTTATCTATCTATCTGTCTGTCTATCTATCTATCTATTATTGTGTGGAGAGTGTGTGTGTTGTGTGTGCCTGTCACAGATGTGTGCAGAGGTCAGAGGTTAGCTTTGTGGGATCAGTTCTCCCCTTCATTCTTTCTGTGGATTCCAGGACCGGAATTCGGGCCACCAGGCTTGCATGGTGACTGCTTTACCCACCGAACCTTCTCAGTGGCTCCCCTGTTATTTTCATACTTATTTGCCTGTGGCTCCAGCACACAAGTGAAGGGTGGATGACCAGTTTCTGGAGCCAGTTCTCTCCTTCCACCATCCAACAGGGGTTGAGAGGAGAGAGCAAAGGTTTGAGTTCAGGTCCACCCCGGGCTGCCTCAGACCAGACAGCCACTATGTGGAACTCTATGATTCTCTCCCAGGGTTTATGTCCTCCCTGAGACGGTTAGGCAGGCCGGGGCTCAGAGTGCAGCTCCAGGATGCTCTCTCCCCGCTCTCAGAATGAGACATGCGTCTGAGGGACTTCTGCCTCTATAGCCACCAAAAGGCAGGGCCTTTGTCATGGCTCTTCCCACCGCTCTAGTGCGCGCCGACACTGCTCCGCCTCTCTAGTGTAATGGAAGTACGGTGTAACTTGCCTTGATTCTTCTCTGTATCCTAACCCTCTGCTGCGGCACTCACACTGCGAGTGAGCACAACTCTTCAGGCCACGTCCTCCAGAACAGACGCAGAACTCTCTCCCCTGTTCTCTTTCCCAGAGTTTCTTCTCTAGTTTTGTTACGGACACTGGTGTTTCCACCATCATCCACTTGATAGATGCCGTACTCCAGCTGTGTCTGGTTTAGTCTTCAGATTGTCTAGCAGTCCTGAGCATGGGTGTCATGCCGTCTTCCTTCTTTCTACAACATTGTTTCTCTTTTTTATTTTTCACCCTTCTTTTCATGGATCTGGTTGGTTGGTTGGTCTGCCCAGGCTGACCTTTAACTCACAGTCCTTTTGCCTCCATCTCTCAAGCGCTAGGATTGCAGTGTGCACCACCACACCTTTTGTGGATTCACCCTTTTTTTCTTAATTTAAACTTTTTGAGAATCTAAGGAAAGTTAAGAAACCCTCCACAGTTACATATGGACATGTATTTCTCCACACACACACTCACACTGATACAGACAAACAGACATAGACACAGATGCATACATGGTACACATAGCTTCTAGGACTAGTAGACTCCCTACACCTCTCCTTGCAAGGATCAAGGTTGAAAATATTTCATCCAGAAAAAAACAAATAACATCAAAAAATATTTAAGAACCCCTCTCCAAGGCCAAATAAATAAATGCACAAAAGGTAAGATGAGAGGATTCTCTGCAGAGGAAACCAGAGGGAGCACAATGGCAGACCATCAGCAGGCACCATCCTCTGCAGGCACCTAGCCTTCTTCCTCTGCACTAGCAGCTGACTTCAGCAAGCAAGCTAAGGCTGATGAAGTTCCAGGAAAATTGCCACATCGCTGGTCCCCTATTTGAAGTCACTTAAAATACCCAAGATCTACCTTAAAGGCCTTTTTCTGGGAATTCACACTCATGGAATAAATTTGAAGATCTAAGCCCCGTCAAGACTTTCATGGCTTCACTTCAGGGCAGTGTGGTGCAATAGCAAAGCTCTTCGCACCAATGTTGAGGGAGGGCAACAACTCAGGCATGGACAGAACAGAATGCTCTGCAGACCTTAAAGGAAGAGGAGAATGTGATTGTGGCATGTCACATCAGGGTGGAACAAATTTGTGTAGTTAATACAAAATGGCTGTGAGATATTTGTTTTTTATGTATTCCACCCAAAGCATGAAGAAGACATTATGCTAACAAATATTCCACTCAAGGCATGGAGAGCCCGTTGTACTAACATAGACTCCGAGGAAGAGAAGAATGAGTTTGTGGGTGTGTGGTTCAAATGCGAGGAACAGGTCCTGCGGAGTGGCTGTGATGAGCTAACTCAGAATTTCCCCTCCTCTCTTTCCCTCTAACACCCTTTTCCCTCTGCAATTGTCCCCTTCCTCTCCCCTCCCTACTTCCTTCTATCCCCTCTATTCTGGTCTCCTTTATTCTTCATTTTTTATTTCTTTGGAGGGACACATCCTTCTTATATTAATGATCATGACTTGACTATCACTAATCCCATCATGAAGAATTCAAAATTCCTATCAGTGCTGAACGATGAGGATCTATATTATAAAGTAGAATGATGTGAATCAGTTCAATTGGAGGGAGAGAAAATCCTCTCCTGTGGGCTACAGCTCTCGTCTAGATTGCAAGCTGCATGCCTATCTCCTTCCACCACTGAGCCTCCAACATTCAGAACAGTACTTGGCATGTGATCATTACTCAGTAGGTAACACATGGGGCATGGATGGATGGAATAAAGAAGGCTCCCCTCAAGAAACAAAGAGACCCAAACTCTGATCTGAGATCATTTGCCAATCATGAAAAGCAAATCAAAGATTTTGGAAATGCCTATATGTAGTGATATTTCACTTGTATTTTAATGAGACAAGAGGCAGTGACTGGCTGTTTCAATTTTCTGTCCTTCAGGTTGATTTTATTTGTTAATATACAAATGAAATATCACTACACCTATACTTGGAGCACAGGACTGAAGCAGTTTCCCCATCTTCCCCAGACATGCACTAAAGGTGGTACCTAAGTTGAGATGGATAACCAGACATGCTGAGAAAGTTGACTGGACCTTGGGTATCCTTGCTCTGTAGGATTTTGAATAACACAATGATCAGTATCCACTGGTTCTAGTAACGAAGAGCTCACCCTGATGCCTGGAATCAGGGGTTGACACTGAGGATGAACTGAGCTGCCCAGGGCCTTACACAGGAGACTGAATGGTCCTGCTCCATAGAGAGTGAAATCAGATGAATGACCAGAAAGCATACTCCCATGCAGAAGAAATACAAAGACAAGCTTTCTTATCAATTTTGTATTTCCCATGAGATTAGAGAATACACAGTATTTTTCAAAGGGTGATTGTGTGAGTTTAAACCATTTTTCTTTAAAATGAAAAGCATGATTGTTGGGTGTAAAAATGTAGAAGAGGCCACAAGAAGCAAATTAAAAATTGAACGAAGTGAAATAAATAATTTAAATCATCTGTTCTGAAAAAGAAAATCTCCCAGAATTCAGAGAGAAGCAAGGAGGGATGAAAGAAGAGCAAACATCAGAGTCAATCTGAAATTGGCAGAAACAAAACCAGTCTGAGGTACAAATGCCTACACAGAGCAGCAAAGCTAATGGAAATAACTCACATCAGGACACACCCTAGGAAGGTTTTCAAATATCCTACATATGTTAGATGAGTACAGAATTATTAAGGTTTCTATTTTTAAAATAGGGTCAACCAAAATAAAAAATACATGTAAATTATGAGGTTATTAAAAAATATGGAAAGCCTGAACACAAACCCAGAGGGTGAGGAAGAAAGTAAAAAAATGACATGAAATAAGATGACAGTTTTAGCAGAAAGGTACTAGTCATCACAATAAATATAAACAGATCAAACTTTTCTCTATATGGACAAAGATTATCACACTAAGTACAAAAGCAAACTCTACTTAGACTAGAATAATAATGTTTAAAATAAAAGAATGGGCAAAAGATATAAGATAATCATTATATATAAAAGGAATATCATTGCAATATTAATATAAAATTTTACCAGATATTTTAAAGGGAGAACAGGGATAAACCTTTTTTTGTAGCCCTGGCTGTCCTGGAACTAGTTCTATAGACCAAGCTGGCCTCAAACTCACAGAGATCTGCCTGCCTCTGCTTCCTGAGTGTTGGGATTAAAGGCATCTGCTACCACTGCCTTGCAGTGATAAATTATTTTTTACATAAAAGTAAAATTCTCATTATAAAAAATAGTAAATATTAGTCACTAAAATAGCATGCAGTGATAACACACAAAGCAATCAACTTGATGAGAGACTCACAGCCACTATATCTGCCTATTCATTTCATGATAGAAAAGTTAAAATGAAAGTCACATCTTCTCATAAATATCTAGAAAACTTGGCAGCATTGATTAACCAACTGTTGTTGTCAAACCAGTCTGATCTAACATCCAATAAAAACATATCAACTTTATAAGGAAGTAGAAAAACACCAAATTATGAGGGAAAATTCATGCACTGAACCCCAGAAGTGACACTGGTGAGTATTTGAAGATGTTAATGCCATATAACTCCATTTCATACATCCAAGGAGCTAGAGGGTGGCTGAACAAATTAAGAAAACACACAAAAAATGATTTAACCCACAGAACTTGAAAAACACACAGAATCTGGGATTATCCATGGGTTTCATGTCCTATATGGAAAGATTAGTGAAATGGAGGTATACACTAAGAAGTTTTCAAAATGAAAGAGAAAAGAAGCTGAAAAACATTAGCTGATGAAGTTTGAATCATGGGAAACTTCAAGTTAAATAGCATAAAAGTGTCCAGGGAAAGAGAACTCATCCTCAAAGAAACATTGACAGCTTTCTAAGTTAGAAGGAATGAGTGTGCCAAAAGACAAAAAGCAAGTTAACACTGCAGCCACACAATGAAAAGGAAAGAAAGCCACACTGAGATGCACCACAACCAAGCTACTTACAGGTAACTATAAAGAGACATTCTCTACAGCAGCCTCCAAAGACAGACATGTCAAGTACAGAGGAACCAGCTAAGACTGACATCAGAATTTTCATCACAAGCAACCCAAGATGGGCTATATTGCAGAAATGTAGGCCTGAAAGAAAAGACCTTTCAGGATCCAATTCTACAGCCAACAACAGCTGAACAGCAAAAGGCAAAATAATTTTCAGACACACAATCCTGAAGAATTCATCTAAAGAGCTTAAGAATGACAAATTAAAAAAAAATCCTTCAGGGCCTGGAAGGATGGCTCATCATTTGAGAACCCTTGCTGTTCATCAGAAGACCAGAGTGTGGCTCCCAGCATCCACCTAGGGGGTCTCACAACTGTGTAACTCCAGCTCCAGAGGATCTGATGCCCTCTCCTGGCCACCTCAGGTATCCACACTCACAAATCTCACACATGTACGTGCACGCACACACACACAGAGACGCTTTAAAAATTCCTTAAAAGAAACAATAATGATATACAGTAATGTGAATCTACAAAAGGAATGAAGAATCCCCCAAATGACAGCTACTTAGTAAATCATTCCTTATTAGTTACATCTCTCCAAAGATCATTGATTATCTGAGACAAACATAATGATGTGAGTTTACAACATATGTAAAATCAAAATGCATGAGGAAGGAGCAGTTCAATGCAGGAACTGAAAGGGGAGGACCAGGGCAGAATGAGTCGGACAGAAGAATCATCAAACGGCAGAGCTCAGCAGTAGAACAGAGAGAAAACAGGCCTGTGGTGGAATGAACTCAGAAACACACGCCAAGTAAGACCATCAAAAAGCACCAATAGGCTGGAGAGACAGCGCAGTGGTTAAGAGCACTGGCTTCTTTTCCAGAGGACTCAAATCACAGCATCTGCGCGCTGTCTCACAGCCTCTGCACCTCCATCTCCAGGGATCTGATGCCCTCTTCTGGCCTCCTCAAGCAGTGCACACACATGGCGCACAGATATACACGCAGGCAAAACATTTATACACATAAAATAAAAAAGACTAAATCTTAAAAATCTATGTTAAAAGTAAGTAAATAGATTTTTATAGCACAAGCTGCCTTACAAGGACATTGACATGAGGATTCGGTCACGGGACTGAACTAGCAATCAGTAAGAGACATAAAGGAAAAATCCCCCAATACCTGGAACAGACCAGCACTTCACCTCTAGATGACCCACAGGACAGAGAGGAAGATCCAAGAGGAAAGAAAACAAACACACGGAACTGAAGAAAGTGAAAACACGGTGTCTCAAAATGTGTGGACACAGCTAGGGACTTGCTGAGGGAAATTTATTACACTGCGCGCGTGCACACACAGATGAACAGTTTCCAGCCAACCATCTAAACTCCCTCAGGAATCTTGCACACACAGATGAACAGTTTCCAGTCAACCATCTAAACTCCCTCAGGAATCTTGCACACACAGATGAACAGTTTCCAGCCAACCATCTAAACTCCCTCAGGAATCTTGCACACACAGATGAACAGTTTCCAGTCAACCATCTAAACTCCCTCAGGAATCTTGGAAAACAAAAGCAGAACAAACACAAAGCAAAATAGAGAACAATAAATCTAAGATGGGAAAAATCAATGAAAATGTAAAAATGGAAAAAATAAATGAAACAAAGAACTCATTCTTTGCAAAGATCAATAAAGTTAAAAAAAACTGGCAATACTCACAGATGACAGATTTCCCAGTATCAGCAACAAAGAAAACCTCTACAGACTCTGTAGGTCACAAAAGGACTTTAGGTGGGCCGGGGCCTGGGCAGGGCTCATGGTTAAGGGCTCGCCGTGCAAGAAGGAAAATATAAGTTCTGATCCCTAGCACTCGTGTAAAAGCAGTGTGTGCCTGTGATCCTGGCACTGGGGAGGCAGCAACAGGTGGAGCCTAGGAAAGCAAGGCAGTACAAAACCTTAAGTGTTGGATAAGCGATTGAGCCTTCAAGCTCCTCACCTGAACACAGACACACGTGCGTGCATGCACACTCACACCCACACAGTCAGCACACAGACACACGTGTGCACACACATTCACACCCACACAATCAGCACCCAGACACACGTGCATGCACGCACATTCACACCCACACACTCAGCACTCAGACACACATGCATGCACACACATTCACATCCACACACTCAGCACATAGACACAGTGCATGCATGCAAATTCACACCCACACAATCAGCACACAGACACGTGTGTGCGTGCAATTCACATCCACACAATCAGCACACAGACATGTGTGTGCACACACATTCACACCCACACAGCACACAGACATACGTGTGTGCACACACATTCACACCCACACACAGCACACAGACACACCTGCATGCATGCACATTCACATACACACTAAGCACACAGACACACATGTGTGCACGCACATTCACACCCACACCAAGGACACTAGACAAATCCTTTAAACTATTCAAGGGCAACTTAAAAATTTAGATGAGATCAATCAGAGCCTCGGAAAGCACAGGCTGATGCGACCGCCCAGTATTAGACAGGTAATTGACTATCCCACAATTTGTAAGAAATTAAATTTATAACAAAAAATCTGAGAGATTTCTCAGTTGGTAAGGACTGAAGAGAGGCAGTGGCTACTGATTATATTGCTTTATGGGAGCATGAAACATTACAGGCAGCCTAAGAATGTATTTTTCTCAAATGTTCTTGGAATAGTTTTAAATTAATGATTTCAGGAGTCACAAAGCAAAACAGTAGATACAATAAGGGAGGACTCCGTTGATGCAATCGAATAAGGAACAGGCTGCAAAATAAATAAAAATTACTTAGAAAATTAAAAATGCTGCCATAAATAAAGTCAAAAATAAAATCACACCACAAGGCCTAGAAAATAATTACAACAGTATTGTGGGTGGACTCGAGTCCAGGGCGCTGTCCCCAGAATAACCCATGAAATTAATATTACTTCTCACACAACAGAGACAGATCAAAATGACTGAACTACGCTTTTATTTCAAGAAGTTTGTTTTTTTTTTTTTGCTTTGTTTTTGGTGTTTTTTGTTTGTTTGTTTTTCGAGGCAGGGTTTCTCTGTAGCTTTTGGATCCTGTCCTCTTGTAGACCAGGCTGGCCTCAAACTCACAGAGATCCACCTGCCTCTGCCTCCCGAGTGCTGGGATTAAAGGCGTGCGCCACCACCGCCCGGCCTCATTTCAAGAAGTTTTTAAGGCACAGTAAGACGGAGTGAACTAGGGATAGAAAGATCTGACGATGATAAGAGTGAAGCCAGTGACTTGGGGGAGAAATGAAACTGAGCTGATGAATTCTAATTCTTAAAATGTGAACAAGGAAAGAAAATTCTGGCAAAATCTATCAGAAAGAAAGAGAAAAGACTGAGGGGTGGGAGTGTGTTAACATCTGGACCAGCGTTTGTGAGCTAGCAAAGACTTCTACAAATTCTCTCCTCCTTGAGAGCAATGAAGGAGTTGGCAAACTCTGTCGGAAGGGATTTTTCCACAGCTCTGAGAAATAAAGCAAAGGCTGCCATGGCAAAGAGGGTTTACTCAGTTAAAACAGCCGAAGTTAGGGTTCGGTTAGGGTTAGTGCTGTGCTTAGGACAGGGTTAGGGTTTGGAGAGTCAGTGTTAGGTTTAGGGATTATTGTTAGGGTTGGGGTGGGCGGGGTTTTCACTGTTGTTACCTGATCTCCCTTTCTGCAGTCCCGCAGATTCCTTGAGTGTTCCTCATCTCAGTACAAGGAATTACTTGGTTGCTACTAGAGTGAGCCAAACAGAGCTGCAGGCTCCAGAGCTTCTTTGCTGTAGAATTTCCGGTGGCTTATGGGATCTCCCCGATTTTGGGATATAGTTGTCTGATCTTACTCATTTTTACCCAATTCCAAAACCCAGAGGTGTTTGTTAATTGAAATCACAGGCAACTGTTTTAACTTTCTGGCTTCCTTAGATGATAGTAGCCCAAGCCGGAATGCTCAGGTGGAGAAGCCGGGAGGAGGTTGCAGAGCTCGGATGTTGCATGCAGTTCCATCTGCCTTCCTCCCCACACCTCAATAGCTGGCCCTAAAATTTATATGAAATTCAGGGAACTGAGGATATTCACATCTTTAACTGACAGAGTGAAGTTGGAGGGCTGTAATTTCTAGGTTCAGAATGGAGATTACAAGGCTGTTGTAACCAGGACATCACGCTGGTAGTGTAAGGGTAACCATGCAGATTTGAACATTGAGACTTCAGAAATGAACTCATGCAGTTCCAGGCATTCTATCGCCAACAAGAAAGTTCACAAAAGTGGCTCAGCAACTGAAAGCATTGTTGCTATGGCAAAAGACCAGAGTTCCAACCCCAGGACGACTTCAGTTCCAAGGGTCTAGAGCCTTCTGCTGACTTCTAGGAAGACACATATGCAATGGCACACCCTCACACAGACGCATAGACAAAAGTAATAAACTTAGCCTTTTTAACAAAGAAACCAGCATGGAGATTCTTTTATAATTTTAAAGAAAATTCATGATCTTTTAAAAATTACATTTTATTTGTTTATGTGTATATGTTTGTGTATCTGTGTGTCTGTTGGCATATGTGTGCTGTATGTGGAGATCGGAGGACAATTTTGGGGAGACATTTCTCTCCTTCTATCATTTGGGACCTGGGAATTTAACTCTGGTCATCATGACAGGCAGCAAGCACCTCTATCTACTGAGTCATCTCACAAGTCCCAAGAAAAAAACTCAATGAGGAAAGAGGACTCTGAGGAACAAATGGTGTAGAAAAGCCATTGTCACATGCAGAAGAATGAGGTTGGAGCCCTAATTCATAGCTTATGCAAAAATTAACTCAAAATGGATCGAAGACAAACACAAATGCTAACCATGGAAAACTATCAGGGAAAAATGCTCTCCATTAACCAACAGGTTCTTAGGTTGAAATAGGGGTGCTGGAGAGAGGACTCAATATTGACAGAACATCCCACTCTACCCGCAGCCCATTTGTTCAGTTCTGAGCACCCATGTTGGGGGATTCACAGCTGCCTGTGAACTGGTGTCCTCTTCTGGCTTCCTTGGACACCTGAATTGAAGTGCACATATCTACACACATGAACAAATAATAAAGTGATCTTGATAATAAATAATAAAGTGAAAGAAGTTGAAAGACTACCCATAGGATGGAGAAAATATTTCCAAATCACTCATTTATACGACAAAATTGTATCCAAGAAGTAACGAGATTCCAGAATGTGTAAAGATCCCTTAAGATTCAACAATAAAAGTACAAAGAATTCAGCAGGCAAGGGGTAAAAGGAGGAATTCTCCAAGAAATGACAGAAATGGTGAGTGTGGGTGTGACGAGGTACTCACCGTTTTCACGGCTTTATAGAAATACAGATCAAATCCATTCCATTCTTTCAGGAGGATGCCCATAACTTTTAAAAAATAGTTTATTAAAAGTGTAACATAGAAAATTGGTTGCCAGAGAGAATATTATAATGGTACAATCTCTTTGGAATAGTCAGATCCTCAAAAGATTGGAGCAACAGTATGACCTAGCAATGTCACTCGAAAGATTGGAGCAACAGTATGACCTAGCAATGCCACTCATAGATGTGCACAGAAGAGAATGAAAAATGTATCCATGCAAAAAAATTAAAGTTCAATGTTAAGTATTTATAACATTTCAAAGTGTAACTAATACAAGTGTCCATCAAAAGTGACAGGAAAAAAATCAACACACCTGTACATTAATGGAATAGTATTTAATCATGAAAAGGAAGGAAGCACCATTATGCTATCGTATCGATAAATCTTGAAAATATTTTTGCTAAATGAAAGAATCCAGGCACAAAAGGCCACAAGTGTTATGATCCTGTTTCTATAGAACATCTTGAATGATCAGTTATGAAGACAGTGGATTAGTGGCCGACAGGCGAGGGGGCCTGGGGAAAGAGAGTGGATTAGTGGCCGACAGGCGGGGGGGCTGGGGAAAGAGAGTGGATTAGTGGCCGACAGGCGGGGGGGCTGGGGAAAGAGAGTGGATTAGTGGCCGACAGGCGAGGGGGCTGGGGAAAGGCAGCTCAGGAGCACCAGGTTTCCTCTGGGATTAACATGTAGTGACGTCATAGGTCAGTGAATACAGCAAAAAGTAGGGCGCTGTAAACTTTCAAAAGGCTAATTTTGCAGTATGGAAATTGTATCTTAGTTTTCAAATTATTCTACTTGGAATAATGAAAATGCTTTAGCTATGGCCCTAGAGGAAAGTCATTTTAAAGTCTGTATTACAGAAGTGTCAGACTGCTGGGCTCAAAAACTGATGTTTAAGGATCTGGAGAGATGACTCAGAGATTCAGAACACGGGCTGCACTTGCAGAAGCCCTGGCCTCAGTTTCCAGCACCCATGGGGCTGCTCACAACCATCTGCAACTCCAGTTCCAGGGCATCTGACATCCCCTTCTGGCCTGCCCACACATAGTGCATAGACATTGCACCTGGCGCACGCGCGCGCGCACACACACACACACACACACTAAATGTATTTTCTTCAGAATTTGAAATTTTGATGAACTAAGTTCTTTCATGAGGCTTAGCTCCCAGAGATAGAAACGGAGACCCACATAAAAACAATTGTAAGGGCTGGGGAGAAGACCTGAGTTCAAATCCCAGCACTGAGGAGCTGGAAACGGGGGGTGGGGGTAAAAGAGTAGAAGTAATTTGCATTGACTAAAAACTGTGACTGGATTTGAGATGATTTTTTTTTTCAAGACAGGGTTTCTCTGTAGCTTTGGAGCCTGTCCTGGAACTTGCTCTGTAGACCAGCCTGGCCTCGAACTCACAGAGATCCACCTGCCTCTGAGTCCTGAGTGCTAAGATCAAAGGCGTGCGCCACCATTACCCAGATGAGATGATATCTTAAAAGAGAGAATACAAAGCACTGTGTCTCTGTTGTTTAATTCGGGGATCATTTAGACTCAAGCCTGATAACATTTATAGACAAACCCAGGAAAGAAAGCTAATAACCAACTGTGCTTCGGGATGTGGATATGAAATTTCTCTTTCTTTCTTTTTTTTTTTTTTTGAAAAAGGATGATTGAATCCAGCTGCACATAAAGAAAATAATATACTACCACCAAATAGGGATCATTATGAGAATAAGAGGTCAATTCAATATTAAAAGTCTACTATTTTAACTAACCATATTAGTATGTCAAAGATGGTAAACAATATTAAGCTCTTTATATACCAAAAATAATGCTTACAAAATTTGATTTTTTAAATTACATTCAGTCAAATTTCACTATTATGAAAAGTACTAAAAGCATAATTAAATTCAGGAAAAGCAACAACAAGGCCCAACCGTCAGTGTTGCTTTGTTCCATCTTATCATCGCCTGCCAATGCAGTTCAGTGATAGAGCCTAAAAAAAGTGGATATTCAAAGGTTAAATAGGATCCTGTAATAAAAACTAATATATATATATATATATATATATATATAATGAAATTTCAAAATGTATTCCTTTGTACTTTTTAGGAAAACAAAGTCATCTCTACCTACATATCATAAAATTTCTTGCAATTCCTAGAGATCATAAATTAAATTATCAGAGTAACTTCCAAACCGTTTGCTGATTTCTAGAAGTTGTTGGTGTAACTTTAAAAACACAGCCATCATTAATTAAGTGAGCAATAATCTGACACACACAGCACAGGAAATTCTCCCAGCCACTTACCACTAATTAGTACTCAGAGGCTGCCTGGTGCCACGCTTCTTTTAAGATCACAATATTGTTCAAATGCTGACATGTCTGCCAGCTTCCACTGAACACACAGCGATGAATCCAAACATTTCTAACATTTAAAACATTCAGTTTTTACAGTTCCAAATCCATCATCCTTGAAGCCACGGGGAAATTGAGGGCTATAATATTGCACGGCCACATGCCACCTAACGCATTGTGATCAGAGAGGGATAGGCAGTGTGTGAGCTGGTCATCTGCGAAGACTGTGTCTCCCTGGGACACGACAAGGATCTGAGACAGTCAGTATGCTCTGTCGTGTGTGCACAATTTGGGATCACCTAGCCCATCTTCAAAACATTTTCCCACTGCCGAGTGATGCATGATTGTATTTAATTACAAAGATAATTTTATCAACCTTCATTTACCTTTGATCCATTTGGAGAGGCAAAGAGTGGTCACAGCAACAGTAATAATACATTTTAAAACATGGTTTAGTGAGAAAAATATTAAAGAAAAAAATTTATATTTTTACTTTTGCCATTACATGCCATTTTCTGACTGTTTACGGAGCGGAAGTATTTTCTCCCTGACCGTTTCTCCCGCTGCCTTTGTCTCTATCCACCGCCTTCCCTTTGGTTCCTGTGTCCCCACGTTTTAGTCCTCATCACGATAATCCACCCCCATCATTAGTAAACCTCACATTACTGTCACTGTTCATATTTTACTTTCAGCTTAACTTACAGTGGAGTCTCTTTCTGAAAAAGGCAATTCTCTTGATGTTTGCTCTTATTACACTAGTTTTTGTTAAATTGATAAATTTGAAAATTTCAAACTACTTTTGCAATTCATCATGGCCCAAGTATCCTAAGTTCCATTGTTTCAACTTTCAAATCTTTGGCTCTATTATTAATTTTTCCCTGAAACTATATAATGCATGACAATAAATCAAACTCTAATTTAGAAATCATTCACAATCACTTACCTACTATATACAGGTCAGCCATGGGATTCTCAACTCCAGTGAGTCAGACAGCACCCGATTAAAATGTTCAAGAAGTTTGCTAAAATGTTGTTCTCTCCCCAGCTCTTCACAGGCTTGCACAAAATCTAATAAGTTTCTCATAGAAATATTGTTCATTGGAACCATTTTTCTCAAGTGTCAACAATAAATTTTGATAAATTATTTCAGGTGCTTTTCCTTCCTGCCTCATGAGATCAACAAAAGCCATTAAATTATTTTCAAACTCTTGAAGTTCGTGTGTTAAATAAATTATTAAAACTATTTTATATGAAATGGTTGAGGCTTCATCAATAATGATTGACATTTTACTGCCTTGATTTATACATTTTCCAAAAAGTTGTTTTCTTCTCTCAGTAGATAAATATTTCTGCAACAAGCAAGACCATATATTTAGATTGCAATGATAAGCCCATATTAATGGTATTCTTTACTTGAGGTTATTAAATATTTTATGTCTGAGGATTACAATCATTTCCAATCATGTAGACAAGGTTCTCTAGATGGTTTTCATTTGCTTTATCAATATTTTGATAAACTTTAAGAAATTTTATTACAAATACTTATCATGTGAAATTGACTCCTAATGTTTCTATGATTTTTCTCATTGATGAGAGAAATTGTTCTTTATTTAAAAATACAAGTTTTAACAGGCACAATTGTGAAATGTGGAAAATATGGCATTTTCAACTTAAAATTATTTTTAAGATTTATCGATCTTACTTTTTATGGTAATGAGTGTTTTACCTGCATGTATGTATGTCTACCACATGCATGCCTGAGGTTAGTAGAGGGTATCAGATCTCCAGAACTAGAGTTACAGTTGGCTGTGAGCCACCACATGATTGCTGAGAAACAAGCCAGGTCTTCTGCAAGAGCAGCCAGGGCTCTAACCATTGACCTATCTTTCTAGCCCTCAACCATTTTTATTTTAAAATTTTATACATTATTAGCTTGTGTGTGTATAGGACGACTTTGGGGAGTTGGTTCTCTCCATCGTGGTTCTGGGGACGGAATTCAGGTCACCAGGCTTGCATGACAAGCACTTTTACCACCTCACCTGAAACTTTTAAATACACAAGTTTTGAGCATTCCAATGCTCTGGGCAGCCACCGATATGACAAAGCTGTCATTTGTGTTTATTGATAAGACCACATCATTTTTATTGCATTCATTTCAATTGCTTATTCTCCTCTGGGCCATTTCCACAGCTCCTAAAGGTCCCAGGTTCTGGTTCCCACACAGTATCCGAGACTGTTCCCCCACGTTTCAGGGTTAGGAATGTGGCTTCTTTGTGCTCCCACAGCCAGAAAATTCATGTTTATAATACTTAAAAAGAACACAGGAACTTATCCTAAACCCTGCTGTATCTTCAATCTGGATTTTATTGCTAATATTTTATTATGAAGTCTTGAATTTGTAAACATCAAAAACACTGCACAATTACTACTTACACAACTAATTATAGCCCACTCATAATGAAACCAAAGCGGGAACGGCTATATTTAGAAGCAGGAGCAACTGCATAATTTAGCCTAAAGCCATAGTTCTTGAACTTTTTGTTCCCACAATCCTTCCTCACTGTTGAAACTGATTTAAGACGCCCATGGAACTCTGGTCTGAGTGGTTTATGGCTATCGATGCTCATCATATTAGATGTGAAGACAGAACTTGACTTTATTGTTATTTATTTAGTTACAATAACAATAATAAAGTTATTCAAAGTTAGCATAAATAAAATGTTTGTGATCATAACTATATTTTCCAAAACAGAAAGAAAAATAGCAAGAAAAGTGTCATTGTATGAACTGCTTTGATGATCTGTTTAATAGGAATCATCTGGCCCCTCCCATATGTTTGCATATTCAGCAGGATGGACTCCCTCATGTCCTGTAGCCTTCAGGACATTCCAGCCCATGGACTGTCTCACGTCATGCAGCCTCCAGAACATCCTAAGCACATGGACTATCTCATGCCATGCAACTTCCAAACATTCCAAAAAACATCTATGATAAGACCAGGGGGAAAGGAGCAAATGAGCTTCAGAGTTACAACTGTAAAATTAGTGTCTCTTTACTGACCCCGAGGGATCCCTGGGATCAGCCCAAATGCATTAAAGCACTTTATAAGTGCACTATGACCACTGCTTTAGACATATAGTACACATGTTACCATCTCTGAAATGAGGCAAACAGATAGAAGAGATTGCTAAGATGTTACTGTGATGGGGGAGGAAGCTATTTCAGCAGGTGCTGTTGCATGCTATCACCAGGAATTTGAATTAACCAATTTACGTTAGAACATACGTCATTAACTGGTTTTGTTGCACTTTGCTGTTTACTAACATCCAAACACGTTTCAAAAGGTAATGCTGGACAGCATCATTAGAACATTTGTCTTGCTGAGGGCTTTATATATTTAATGAGGGGCATTGCAGTCTTCAATTATGTGCTGCCATATGAAAGTCAGGAAGAACAAATGAAAGAAAAAAAACCAAAGTAATCAAGGATGTTAAGTAAGAAAAAGCCTGTTGCTAAATGCTCTGCTGCTGGGGCAGGAGAGATGGCCTAGTGGTTAAGGGTGGGTATTGATCTTGCAAAGTGCCAGAGTTCAGTTGCCAGCACCCAGTAGGGACAGTTCATAACCACCTATATCTCAGACTCTGGGGATTAGCCCCTCTTATAGACTCCACAGGTACATGCATGCACAGGTACACACACCCATACACAAGCACACGTACATAACTTTAAAAGCAAATCTTAAAATATGTTGTTACCTAAAACCGCGTATATGAGAGGTGCAGAGATGGCTCAGCCAGCCAAGTGATTGCCACGCAAGCCTGCGGACTTGAGTGGGACCCCAGAGCCCATGTAAGACTCTGGGTGCGGTGGTGCCTGTCTGCAATACCAGCAGACAGAGGGTGATGCAAAGGGTTTGCTGGAGCTGGAAGGTCAGCTAGGTTTAGGAGAGACCTTGTCTCTACAAATAAGGTGAAGAGCAACCAAGGAAATATCCAGTGCACTCACAAGCATGTACACACACACACACACACACACACACACACATACACACATTATACATTTGGGAATATCAACACCCACAGCTATGTCTAATTTTCCTAAATAACAAGGGCAATTTAAATTTAATAAAATATGCATGACACATATGAAGGGCAGAACTTGATTCAAGGCTATAAAAGAAACCATATTATTATCCAAAACAGAGGGTTCAATGGCCCAATGGTCTATATTCAATACTTTTTCTATCAACATAATGTTATTTTTATACTTGATAAAATTAAAGGTATTTGTATTAAATTTGATTTAAAATATATGCAAGAATAACTAAAAAAGGAAGAAAAGAGAGGGGGAGGAAGGAAGGGAGTCAGAGAGGAAGGAGTAGACAGTATTTGGTCTGCTTTGATCAGTGCTAATGTGTATTAAAGCATGCAGTATGAAAACAGTGCAGTTCTAAGACCAGAACAAGTAAGCGCATAAATAAACCAGGACAGATACTTTCCCCCAAAGACCCAGTATGTGTAACCGCAGATTCTAAAATGAAGAGAGAATTATTCCATAAACAGTGATACAACTGGCTACTATTTTGGGGGTAAGTTAAGATGCCTAAGTTACAGATCAACAAAATAAATCCCAGTACCATTAAAGATTTAAGCATCAATCAGGCATTTAGAGTAACTGTACATGGATACAGAAGAACAATTTAATTGTGAAACACAAAAAGCTCTTCTATGCATCAAAGAATAGAGATTTGATCACACAGTAAAAAAAAAAATGACTGCAGGAAAAAAAAGAACAAAGTAAGAAAAAACCCAACAAATCAATACACTGGACATTCCCAGTAGAGAACGCCAGCCGTACTCACAAGGCAACACAGGCAGCCAGGAAGCAAAGAAAGATACCTGACTTGTTGTAAGCAAAGAATGAAGCTGGGGCATGGTTTCATAGGGGAGTGCTCTTCCAGCTTGTGGTGGGGTCCTGGTTTCGATCACCAGGACCGTAGAAACCAACAACCAACCCATATACTCAAGAAGTCAGTTTCCTTCAGATGGTGGCGCACGCCTTTACTCCCAGCACTAGGAGGCAGAAACAGGCAGATCTCTGTGAGTTCCAGGACAGGCTCCAAAGCTACAGAGAAAACCTATGTTGAAAAACAAAAACAAACAAACAAATAAAAACAAACAAACAAAAGAACCAAAAACCAGTTTCCATCCACCATATTTTCCAAGTGTAAAAGTAATCTTACAGTCTATTGGCTAAAACAGGGGGGGAAAAGTATAAATTAGAAGTATTTGGGATGGACATGGGGGTGACCAGGTGGATGTACTTAGTGGAATTATTTAAATGTACACAATCCATAGTACAGCAGTTCCATTTCTTAAAAAAATACATTTTAAATTTATTTGTGTGTGTGTGTGTGTGTGTGTGTGTGTGTGTGTGCGCGCGCACGCGCACATATGTGCAGGTGCCACAGTGTACATGTGGAGATGTCAGGGGATAATCCACAGAAATCGTCTCTCCTTCTACCATGTAGCACCACATCCATGTAGGCCCCAAGGGTCGGGCTCAAGTCATCAGACGTGGCAACAAGCTCAACTCTTTCAATTTTAAAGAGAAATTCAAGTAGGTTCCTAACAGGATGACTGAGTTCAGGATGTTCTTCACAGTATTCTCCCTCCAAGAAAAAAATACCCAAAACATGTTATCAACAATAGGATTTATGTTAATGTACACTGTATCATAAGGGGATGGTTTTCTATGCTTCATGATATACCAAAGACATCATATAATAAGGTTATATGTGGGTGACATTATGTGAATCCACAAGAGCCTGAATTAAAGGATAACAAAGACTTATTAGGGAACACCTATGAATAACAACAAGGTAGAGAGCCTCCGCGGTCATCTGTTTTGCCCTGGGGTCAGTGGATGCAGGGACCTCATCTCCAACCACCACACACAAGGGAGTGAGAGAGCCCTCTCTTCTTCTTTATAAGAGATCACATCCACACACAGAAGCCACACCCTAAGGCCAGTACCCCCAAACTATTGACAGAATGAATTTCCACAATAGTTATAGTCATACTGACAAACTATTTAAGTTATTCCCAAATGTGATATATACCTGTTGACTTGATGATATAATATCATTTCAAGCAGCATACTGAGTAATATTTTGTTGTTTTTAAAAGCTTAGTATTCATGCATCTGTATTACTGTGCTGACTACTTTTATATCCATTTATCACAAGTTAGCATTATCTGAAAGGAGGGAGCCTCAATTGAGAAAATGCCTCCATAGGATTGGACTGTGAGGCATTTTCATAGTTAGTGATTGATGGGGAGGGCCCAGTCCAGTCCACTGTGGGTGGTGCTATCCCTGGGCTGGTGGTCCTGAGTTCTATAAGAAAGCAGGCTGAACAAGGCATGAGGAGCAAGCCAATAAGCAGCACCCTCCATGGCCTCTGCATCAGCTCCTGCTTCCAGTTTCCTGCCTTGTCTGAGTTTCTGTCCTCACCGTTTTTTGGTGACGATTGACATATGGCCTGTGAGTGCAATAAGCCCTTTTCCCCACGTTGCTTTTGGTTGTGGTGTTTCATTGCAATGGTAACCCTAACTAAAGCAATTACAGATAACCACGGATAATATTCGTGAATTTTGTACTAAAATACTAATAGCTTGAGCATGAGGTTAAATACAATTTTACTTCTTGTTCTTTTTGCTGTTCTCTGTTTTTCAACCTGCACGGTGGGAGGAAAAAGGTGACTCCTACAGTTGTCCTCTGCCTTCCACACGCACATGCGTACACGTGCATCTCTGGGATACTCCTGTGTCTCAGACACAGATCTATTGACCAGCTGACATAATTCAAACTTGTTTGTACCAATTAATATGAACCCCACAAAGTGGGGAATTTATAGCGAATTAATTAATCAAATTAAGGAAAGGTGATCAGATTGAAACAAACACAGGTAACTCACTAAAACAGTCCATGCCTCCTTCAGAGATGCCACCAAGGACCCTGCCTCCTCTCTGCTTCACTGGCTCCTTCTGTGACAGTTTCCATGATGACTGCTGTATTGAGCCACTCTGTCCACATAGCTACCTGGTAAGGAAGGCTGAGACCCAGAGGGCTTCAACAAGCATGAACAGCAGAACACAAAAGATGAAAGAGAGAATCTCTAGCACTGAGGATACAATAGAGGAAATAGACTCGTCAGTTAAAGAAAACATTAAATCTAACAAAAGCTTAACCCAAAATATCCAGGAAATATGGGACACCATGAAAAGGCCAAATATTAGAATAATAGGTATAGAAGAGAGAGAAGACGTTCAACTCAAAGGCAAAGAAAATTTATTTAACAAAATCATAGAAGAAAACTTTCCCTACCTAAAGAAAGATATGCCTATGAAGATACAAGAAGCTTACAGAACACCAAGTAGACTGGATCCAAAACAAGGCCTCTCGCCACATAATAATCAAAACACTGAGCATACAGAGTAAAGAAAGAATATTAAGAACTGCAAAGGAAAAAGACCAAGTAACATATAAAGGTAGACCTATCAGAATTACACATGACTTCTCATTGGAGACAATGAAAGCCAGGAGGTCATGGTCAAGCATTATGCAGACATTAAGAGACCACGGATGCCATCCCAGACTACTATACCCATAGAAGAACAAAACAAGATATTCCATGACAAATCTAGATTTCACCAATACCTAACCACAAACCCAGCCCTACACAAAACACTAGAAGGAAAACTCCAACCCAAGGAAGATGGCTTCACCAACAAAAACACAGACAATTGATGATCTCATAACAACAAATCCCAAAGAAGAAAAAACACACAAATTAACATAACCAATGATACAAACAAAACTAACAGGAGATAGCGATCACTGGTCATTAATATCCCTTAATGTAAATGGATTCAACTCACCTATAAAAAGGAACAGGCTAACAGACTGGATACGAAAACAGAATCCATACTTCTTCTGCATACAAGAAACACATCTCAACCTCAAAGACAGATATCGCCTCAGAGTAGAGGGTTGGGAAAAATATACCAATCAAATGGACCTAAGAAATAAGTGGGTGTAGCTATCCTAATATCTAACAAAATAGACTTCAAGCTAAAATCAGTCAAAAGAGGTCATTTCATATTAGTCACAGAAAAATCCATCAAGAGGAAATCTCAATACTGAACATCTATGCCCCAAATACAAGGGCACCCTCATATGTGAAAGAAACACTTCTAAAGCTTGAATCAGACATTAAACCCCACACACTAATAGTGGGAGACTTCAACACTCCCCTCTCACCACTGGACAGGTCAATCAGACAAAAAATGAACAGAGAAATAAGGGAACTAACAGATGTTATGACTCAAATGGACTTAACAGATATCTATAGAATATTCCATCCAAGCAGAAAAGAATATACCTTCTTCTCAGCACCTCATGGAACCGTCTCAAAAATTGACCACATACTCAGTAACAAAACAAACCTCAACGAATACAAAAAAATGGAATATCCCAATGTACCTAATCAGATAACCATGGTATAAAACTGGAAATCAACAGCAATACTAATTCCAAAAAACTCACAAACACATGGAAATTAAACAATGCTCATGTGAATCATCAATGGGTCAAGGAAGAAATAAACAAAGAAATTAAAGACTTCCTAAAATTCAAAGAAAATGACCACACAACATACCCAAATTTATGGGACACAATGAAAGCAGTGTTAAGAGGCAAGTTCATAGCACTAAATGCCTACAGGAAGAAGCTGGGAAAAAATCCCACACTAGTGAATTAACAGAACATTTGAAAACTTTAGAACAAAAGAAGCAAACTCACCTAAGAGAACTACACGGCAGGAAATAATCAAAGTGAGAGCTGAAATGAACAAAATAGAAACAAAGAAAAAATACAAAGAATCAATGAGACAAAGAGATGGTTCTTCGAGACAATCAACAAAATAGACAAACCTTTATCCAAACTAACCAAAAGGCTTAGAGAGAATATCCAAATTAACAAAATCAGAAATGAAAAGGGGGACATAACAACAGACACAGAGGAAATACAGAGAACCATCAGGTCATATTTCGAAAACCAGTACTCCACAAAATTGGAAAACTTAAAGGAAATGGATAACTTTCTGGATAAATATCACTTACCAAAATTAAATCAAGAACAGATAAACAAATTAAACAGATCTATAACTGCTGAAGAAATAGAAACAGTCATCAAAAGCCTCCCAACCAAAAAAAGACAAAATGGTTTCAACTCAGAATTCTACAAGACTTTCAAAAAAGAACTAATACACACAACAGAAACAGAAGGAACATTGCCAAACTCTTTTTATGAGGCTACAATTACCCTGATACCCAAACCACAGAAAGACATTGCTAATAAAGAGAATTACAGACCAATCTCACTCATGAACAATGATGCAAAAATACTAAATAAAATACTGGCAAATCGAATCCAAGAACACATCAGAACCATCATCCACCATGATCAAGTCGGCTTCATCCCACAGATGCAGGGATGGTTCAACATTAAAATCTGTCAATGTAATCCACCAAATAAACAAGCTGATAAATAAGAACCACATGATCATCTCATTAGATGCCAAAAAAGCTTTTGACAAAATACAATATCCCTTCATGATAAAGGTCTTGGAGAGAGCAGGGATACAAGGAACATAACTAAACATAATTAAGGCATTATACAGCAAACCAACAGCCAACATCAAACTAAATGGAGAGAAACTCCCAGCGATTCCACTGAAATCAGGACAAGGTTGTCCACTCTCTCCATACCTAGTCAATATAGTTCTTGAGGTCCTAGCTAGAGCAATAAGACACCAAAAAGAGATCAAGGGGGAACAAATTGGAAAAGAAGAAGTCAAACTCTCACTGTTTGCTGATGATATGATAGTTTACATAAGTGATCCCAAAAATTCTACCAAGGAACTTCTACAACTCATAAACACTTTCAGTAATGTAGCAGGAAGAAGATTAACTCAAAAAAATCAGTAGCCGTCCTGTACACAGATGATAAAAGGGCTGGGAAAGAAATCAGAGAATCAAAACCCTTCACCTTAGCCACAAATAGCATAAAATATTTGGGAGTAACTCTAACCAAACAAATGGAAGATGTGTATGAAAAGAACTTTAAATCTTTGAAAAAAGAAATTGGAGAAGACAACAGTAAGTGGAAAGATATCTTGGGTAGGCAGAATTAACATAGTAAAAATGGCAATCTTACCAAAAGCAATCTACAGATTCAACGCAATGTCCATCAAAATCCCAGCAAAATTCTTCAAAGACCTCAAAAGAATGGTACTCAACTTCATATAGAAAAGCAAAAAAACCAGGATAGTCAAAACAATCCTGTACAATAAAAGAACTTCTGGAGGCATCACAATCCCTGACTTCAAACTCTACTACAGAGCTACAGTACTGAAAACAGCCTGATATTGGCATAAGAACAGACAGGAGGACCAATGGAACCAAATAGAAGACCCAGATATTAATCCATACATCTTTGAATACCTGATTTTTGACAAAGAAGCAAAAAATATCAAATGGAAAAAAGAAAGCATATTTAACAAGTGGTGCTGGCATAACTGGATATCAACATGTAGAAGAATGAAAATAGACCCATATCTATCACCATGCACAAATCTCAAGTCCAAATGGATCAAAGATCTCAACAGAAAACCAGCCACACTGAACCTTATAGAAGAGAAAGTGCGAAGTTCGCTTGAACGCATTGACACAGGGAACCACTTCCTAAATAGAACCCCAGCAGCACAGACACTGAGAGAAACAATTAATAAATGGGACCTCCTGAAACTGAAAAGCTTCTATAAAGCAAAGGACACGGTCAATAAGACAAAACGACAGCCTACAGAATGGGAAAAGATCTTCACTATCCCCACATCAGACAAAGGTCTGATCTCCAAAATATACAAAGAACTGAAGAAATTGGACACCAAAAGAACACATAATCCAACAACAACAACAAAATGGAGTACAGACCTAAACGGAGAACTCTCAACAGAGGAATCTAAAGTGGCTGAAAGACACTTAAGGAAATGTTCAACATCCTTAGTCATCAGAGAAATGCAAAGCAAAACAACTCTGAGATTCCATCTTACCCCTGTAAGAATGGCCAAGATCAAAAACACTGATGACAACTTATGCTGGAGAGGTTGTGGGGAAAAGGGAACACTTCTGCATTGCTGGTGGGAATGCAAGCTGGTACAACCCCTATGGATGTCAGTGTGGCGATTTCTCAGAAAATTAGGAAACAACCTTCCTCAAGACCCAGCAATGCCACTTTTGGGTATATATCCAAAGGATGCTCAATCGTGCCACAAGGACATATGATCAACTATGTTCATAGCAGCTTTGTTTGTCATAGCCAGAACCTGGAAAAAACCTAAATGCCCCTCGACTGAAGAGTGGATAAGGAAAATGTGGTACATTTACACAATGGAGTACTACACAGCAGAAAAGAGTAACAACAGCTTGAATTTTGCAGGCAAATGGATGAAGCTAGAAAACATTATTTTGAGTGAGGTAACCCAGACACAGAAAGACAATTATCACATGTACTCACTCACAGGTGGTTTTTAAACATAAAGCAAAGAAAGCCAGCCTACAAACCACAATGCCAGAGAACTTAGACAATAATGAGGATACTAAGAGAGACTTACATAGATCTAATCTACATGGGAATTAGAAAGTTGAAAAAGACAAGATCTCCTGAGTAAATTGGGAGCATGGGGACCTTGGGGGAGGGTTGAAGGAGAAGGGGAAAGACAGGGAGGGGAGCAGAGAAAAATGTAGAGTTCAATAAATATAAAAAAAAATAAAAAAAACAAAAAAGATTAACTTGGAAGAGGTTCTTGAGAAAAACACTAGTTTTTTTCCAATCCACAAACATGTGATGCCTTTTATTAGTACTTGGATTTTCTTTGTTTTTCTCTGTAATTTTTATAATAGTCAATGTACAACTCTAGCACCTCTTGTTAGATGTAAGTGTTTTTGGATCTTATTGCAAGTGGGCTGGATTTATTTTACCGCGTATGGAATACTTGATTAGACTTTTCGCAGAAAGCTCTTCTTTTCTGCGTCCTGTGAGCACATCTCCAAAGGCTTCTCAGTTCTAGTCACTCTGTGGGGCTCCTCAGGGAACCTGGTGTGCAGAGTCTCTAGCTGAGGGCACTCATTCCTCCTTTGTGAAGCTGTTTGCCATTCTTTATTTTCTCTCTTTGTTTATATTGCCCTTTGCCTTGTTTCCCTGCTGGAAACAGCCTGTGTGACTGCACAGAAGGCAGAGAGCACATCTCTGTTGTTCCTGATATTAACGCCAAAATGCTTGTTCAGGGTTATAAGTATATGATGACTGCTGTGGCTATTTTGCAGACACCTCTCTCCTAGCTTTTTGGTATTTTATCTATACCAAATTAGGTTAGATCTTGTCTGATATCTTCTCAGAATCTATAGTGAAGATTGTGGAGATTTTAATTCTTTTTCTTCAAAACTGTGTTGATTTTCACATCAAACCAACCTTGAATTCCTGGGATAAAATTCTCTTGGTCACAGTGTATTATTAGCTGAATATGTTGTGCTCACTGTGCAGCCTTTGTTGAGGATTTTGTATCTAGACGCAGTATAGACAACAGTCTGTAATTTCCTTATGATGCCTTTGTCTTGCTTAGTCTCAGGATAATATTTGCTACATTGAGTAAGTTAAAAAGTAGCCTGGTGTGGTGGTGCCCCTGTAATGCAAGTACTCAGGAAGCTGAGGTAGGAGTTCAAGACCAGTATGAGTTATGTAGTAAGTTTGAAGATAGCCTCCTATATGGTGGGTCCATGTCCCAAAAGAGAAAAAAAAATTTCTCCTCATATATTCTGTGATATTATGTTTTTCTTAAACATGCTAAAAACCTGTGAAGTCTTCAAGACTTGAGTTATTTCTTTGTAGAACAATTATATTAGATTTCCTTATTGCATATTATACTTGTTGCATGTATCTACAAGTTCCTTTCCTTCTGTGTCATTTTAATCATCTGTTTTTCTTTCTTTTCTTTTTTTTTTCCCCTGATTTTCAAGACAGGGTTTCTCTGTAGCTTTGGAGCCTGTCCTGGAACTCTCTCTGTAGATCAGGCTGGCCTTGAACTCACAGAGATCCGCCTGTGTCTGCCTCCCGAGTTCTGGGACTAAAGATGTTCCGCTACCACCACCCGACTATCATCTGTTTTTCTAACACTTGATTTCTTGAAATTATCTAATGCACTGAAACAAAGAATTCAAATGTTCCTTTATAAACTTTTCAATTATGTAATAAGTGAAATTCAAAGAATGAACTTTTTTTAAGTTTTTGAGACAATGTTTCTCTGTGTAGCATGTCCTGGAACTCACTCTGTAGACAAGGCTGATTTCGAATTTACGGAGACCCGCCTGCCTCTGCCTCCTGAGTGCTGGGATTAAAGGCGTGCACCACCACTGCCCAGCTAAGGATCAACTTTTTTTACGACTGGAGAGATGGCAGTTAAGAGCATTTTCTGCTTTTCCAAAGGTCCTGAGTTCAATTCCCAGTGACCACATGGTGGCTCACAGCCATCTATAATGAAGTCTGGTGCTCTCTTCTGGCCTGCAGGCATATACACAGACAGAATATTGTATACATAATAAATAAAAAATATTTTAAAAAAGAGTTGATTCTTCTTTTGTAAAATAAGACATATTTTATTTTAATTACATGTATGTAACTCTGTGGGGGTGTGGAGGCCAGAGGTGTCAGATTCCCTGGAGCTGGAATTGCGGACAGCCATGGAGTCACCTAATATGGGTGCAGAGATTCCAAAACATGTTCTCTGAAAGAGCAACATGCACTTTTAACAGCTGCACTATTTATCTCTCTAGCCCCAAGAATCAACTTTTGACTGTGTTTTTCATATTTCTATGTTTTTTATTCCTCTCTCTCTCTCTCTCTCTCTCTGTCTCTCTCTCTCTCTCTCTCTCTCTGTGTGTGTGTGTGTGTGTGGTAATGTTTATTATTTACTCTTTTTTCTATATGTTTGGTGCTTTGATCCTCTCATTTGTTTAGTTCCTGAAGGTCAAATTTTACATTACTGATATAATCACAAGAAGAGTCTTGATGGACTTTAAACACATTTCAGATTTTATCTCTGACACAGGTACACATTTTCCTCTCAGGACACTTTTAGCTGCATTCCACAAATATTGGCATGTTTTCATTTCCAGCAAATTGAAGATATTTTTCTAACTACCTTGTGGTTTCACCATTAAACAGTTTATCGTTTACATATTTCTTAAAAATTTCCTAATATCTATTCAATTCCAAAAGCCCCTTCCATTGTTGAGTTCTAACTTAACTCTATTGTGTTTGGGGAGCATAGTTTATATTGTTTCAGTCTGCTGGGTTTATTGAGATTGTTTTAGGGTCTAATATGGTACCTACCTTGTTTTAGGGTCTAATATGCTGCCTACCTTGTTTTAGGGTCTAATATGCTGCCTACCTTGTTTTAGGGTCTAATATGCTGCCTACCTTGTTTTAGGGTCTAATATGGTACCTACCTTGTTTTAGGGTCTAATATGCTGCCTACCTTGTTTTAGGGTCTAATATGGTACCTACCTTGTTTTAGGGTCTAATATGGTACCTACCTTGTTTTAGGGTCTAATATGCTGCCTACCTTCGGAAATGTTCCCGATGTGCTCAAAAGCGTTTTCCCGCTGTTGTTGCATGGAGAGTTCAGTAGATGCTACTCATGCCAGTGGACTTGTAATGCTGCATGAATCTCATTGCTAAGACTTTGGGACATAGGGTATAAAATGATTATTTCTATATTTCTTTCTATTATTAAACATCTGTTTTCACACTGTCAATATAGCTAGCTCTTTTATAAACTGTCTGCTGGGCATGTGAACCATCTCCCGTGTGTTCTTTGTAGGGATCATGTAGGTGGCCTGCATGTTTTGGTCCAGTCTGCCATGGTCCTTCTGACTGAGGTGGCAAGTGAGACCCTGAGTTTTAATGTCATTACTGGCAGGTTAGAGATATATTTGCCATTTTGTACTTGTTATGTATATCTGTCTTTTCCTTCTTCTGTCTTTTTATTTCCTTATTTTGTCCCAAATTAATATTTCTTTGTAGCATTTTTGACTCCTCTAGATTCCTTAGTTATTTTCTTATTGGCTTCAGTGAGGTTATAATATATGTGGTAATTTGCCCCTAGAAACTTCTAACCAGTATGCACTGAATTCTGGGAAAAAAACCCTTGTCCTTGCCTAGCTCTATTTGCTCCCTCTCTTATTTGTACTAATGCATGTATATATGTATGTAATAACATAAATATAATTATATAATATTATTTTATGTAATTTTATGTCTTTTGCAAAAGTGAAGGGAATAAAACAGAAATGGTAGAAAGAGACTTTGATATTAAGTCACATATTTATCATTTATGGCAGTTTTCATTTCTTCCTGTAAATTCTGATTACCATCTGGTTTCTATCCCTTTCTGCCCAAAGGACTTTTTATATCATCTTGTAAGACAAGTCCTTTAGTCATCTCTGCTGCTAGCCCTTTTATCCACTGACTTGTATTTTAATCTGAGACTATTTTTATTTAGCTTTTGTTTGAAGGATATTTTTGATTACTGTAGGATTTTTCTTTTGGCGAGTTTAGTGTTTTTAGCTAGTTCTTTTGAATATGCCCTTTTGGTTTCTATTATCTCATATGAAAGGCAGGATTGAAGTTAATGTGCTTTCTAGATGTGTGGAACCATGTTTCTCTTGCTGCGTGTGTGTGTGTGTGTGTGTGTGTGTGTGTACTTGTGTGGTTGTGGGTGTGAGTGCACGTCGTGTGTGAAGGCTACATGACAACTTTGGCTGTCATGTCTCAGGAGGGTGTCCATCTTCTTTTTATTATTTTTAAACCAGGGTGTCTCATTAGCCTGAAACTCACCAAGTAGACTAAACTCACTGGCCCGTGAGAGTCAAAGATTCATCTCTACCTGCTCAGTACTGGGATTATAAACACAAGAACACACTACATTTTCTGGCCTTTTTAAATTAAAAAAAAAAACTTAAATGTGGATTCTAGGGTCATCATGATTGCAAAGTATGGGGGTTTGAATAAAAATGGCTCCCATAGGGAATGGCATTGTTTGGAGGTGTGGCTTTGTTAGAGTAGGTGTAGCCTTGTTGGAGGAAGTGTGTCACTGTGGAGGTGGGCTTTGAGGTCTCACATATGCTCAAGCCATGACAACGTGACGATTTACTTCCTGTTGCCTGCAGATTAATGTGTAGAACTCTCAGCTCCCTGTCCAGCACCATATCTGCTTGCGTGCTGCCTTTCTTCCCACCATGATGATAATGGACTAAGCCCTGAAACAGTAAGCCACCCCACTAAATATTTTCCTTAATAAGAGTTGCTGTGTTCATGGTGTCTCTTCACAGCAATAGAAACCTAACAAGGCATGGGCTGCACTAAGGTCTCCCTGGTCCTCTCTTGGTGTAGCCTTGGCCTCCGTCTCTGCTGTGCGGGGTTAAAGGTGTGCACTATCATTCCCAGCTTCTCCTGCTACTTCTAAGATGTTTTGTTTTGGTCTTTGTTTTCAACAGTTGAACTATGGAGTGGGTCCTTTTATTTTGAGGCACAAGAATTTCTATTCTTATGTTATTTATTTTCCTTCCCTTTTTTCCTTTCTGTCCTCCAAAATAGGTCATTTGTACTGACCTATTTCCTCCCTTCCTCTCTTCTTTCCTCCCCACCTCTCTCTCTCCCTCTGTGTGTGTGTGTCTGTGTCTGTGTGTGTGTGTCTATGTCTGTGTGTGTGTGAGTGTGTGTGTGTGTGTGTGTGAGAGAGAGAGAGAGAGAGAGAGATGCACATGGAAGTTAGAGATCAATGTCTTCCTCAGCCATTCTCCACCTTAAAATTTTTATAAAAATTATTTTTATTGATTATTTGGGAATTTCTGTTCTTACCCAGCATCCAATAATTTGATTTGTCCATTTGGTTCTGTGACAAAGTAGTCCAAGTTAGCTTTGAACTTTCATGTCCGTGCCCTCCCTAGAGGTAAGACTAGCTCCGTGTACAGGCATGCTCCAGTGCAGCAGGCTAGTCCATAATTTCAAATTCAGGTTGTAGTTTTAAGCCCAGATCCTGATTGTTAGCACGTGTTGGGGTTTTTTTCCTACTTTCTAGCTGCCATGTTGATTTATAAGTATTACTTTATTTAGTACTCAGGACAATACATTTTTTACTTTCCTTATTCTAACTTTGGTGTTGAGGACAGCTTCAGGTGTAAGAGATACTAGGGGTGACACAGAGGAGAGAAATTGGATTCAGAGAGAAAGACATTAGGCAGGACTAAAGGAGTAGTCAGTGAGTCGGCTTGAACCTGAGCTTGGGTGTTCTGTTTCCCAGATGATGGTCTGGGTACACCACCCGCCTGATTTCTTCTAGGGGAGAACTGGGGATGAGAGTACTCTTCTCCACCCCACCCCTGCCCTCCATCCTCGCTCCACCCCCACCACACGCCACCTCCCCTCCCCACCTCCCTCCACCCATCCCTCTTACTAGTTCCCTGGAGTTCCCTGCCCCTACAGACATTGCAGTCATCATAAGGTTGCCCTGAAAGGGGATTTGAAGTTTGGTTTACAGCAGTTGTACACATTCTTTTGTTCTAATTATAGCAGGATTAATCTTTCTTTAGTAGATAACTATTAATAATTCATATAATTATCTTTAATAATAAATTTCTGTTTAAAAGCGTCCACTTATTGATTTTCCCAGGGGCATCCCTTCAGTTCCAGGGTTTGGTTAAAGCTTTAGCAGATTATTAAGACTTCCATGAGTGGAGATTCTGATTATTTTTTAGAGAAATAAGGATCAGTTTCCAATGGAAGAAGATGTCAAAGCATTGATAATGTCCAAATAAGTAGATAGATGTGCATGAAAGTTACAAGAATAAAAACCTAAAGGGCTCAGAAAATCCTCCTGCCTCGGTCACATGAGTTCAGATTCCCTAGGGCCAGATCTCTTGGTTCTGACATGGCTTATCTTTGTTGTTTTTATTTAAATACAAATGTTCAGTTCAAAATGGAGAGTGTGGTGGACTCCTTCCCCTTTGGCCTCTGCTTCTTGGCACTGCGACTTTTGGTTAGTTTGGCCAACAGAAAGTACTAGAAAGAAAACTGGAGATTTGGCAGATTTAGCTCTGGCTTGGCAGTGACTATGTTCTTCTATTTCATACCCAGCTCCGGTGGGGGCTTTTTGCTGAGGTCCTGGACAGGACACCTTTCCTGTACCCTCAGGCCCACGAATGGAAGCTACTTTCCTTGGTGTGTGCTGCCGGATGTGTGTGAGCAGGGTGACTAGACTCTGCCACTCCTTGGCGTGTGGTGCCGGATGTGTGTGAGCAGGGTGACTAGACTCTGCCACTCTCACTCCTTCCTGTGCAAGCACAAGCTAGATCAACAGCTCTCAACCTGAGGGTTGAGCAACCCTGAGGGTTGAGCAACCCTTTCACAGTGGTCACTTAAGACCATCTGCATGTCAGATAACACTTTATGATTCATAACAGTAGTGAAATTACAGTTATAAAGGAGCAACAAAAAAATTCAGGCTGCGAGTCACTATAACATGAGAAACTATATTAAGAAGTCGCAGTGTTGGGAAGGTTGAGAACCACTGCTTTAGATGAGTGTTCAAGTCTTAGATGTCTTCTGAGTGCTGGAATCTCACAGAACACTGATGCAGAGAGCTAGCCAAAGTTAGGGGAAAAGTTCTGTGGTGGTTCATATTGTCGATTTGGCAAGATCTGGAACCACTCAGGAGATCAGCTGTGGCACAGGCTGTGAGGGACTATCTAGATATAATTAATTAAAGTTGGAAGATCCACCTTAACTGTGGGCAGCAGCATCCCCTGATCTGAGGTCCTGGACTAAAAGTAAAGGAGAAAATACACTGAACACCAGTGATTATGGAACTTTCTCGGACCAGTGTGCTCAGACTTTCTCTGTCCTGCCAACCAGCTCCCAAATCACAATGTTATTAATTATGAAAACTCAGCCAATAGCTTAGCTTGTTTCTAGCTAACTCTTATAACTTAAATTAACCCGTTTCTATTCATCTATGTGCTGCCACATGACTCGTGGCTTTCCTCTCTCCTCCTGCACGTCTGCTCCCTCTCGTCTGCTGGTGACCCTGCCTTCTTCTTCCCAGCACCTTCTGTGCCTGGAAATCTTGCCTAGCGATTGGCCATTCAGCTCTTTATTAAACCAATCACAACAACATATCTTTACATACTGTAATTGAATCATCAGTCTCTGCTTCCTGACTGTGGACAGAGTGTGGCCAGGGCTTTAATTTCCTCTCATAATTGACTATCCACTGAACTGGGAGCCAGGAGCCACCCTTCCCTCCTTACGTTGCTTTTGGCAGGTGTTTTGTTACAGCAAGAAGGAAACAGATAAAACAAGGGCCAAACAAGAAGTTCTTAGACCTTTAAGGAGGACCTGGCTTGGCTATTGCTTTGCTATGTGACCTTTCCACCCTCTGGATTTCAAGAGCTTCATTTGTATAAAGAAGTGCTTGGTTAAAATCAGAGGCCTTTGTACATCTTTTTCCTATATGTCTTGAAAGGGAATATGAAAAATATCCATAATGATACACTTTTAAAATGTATTGTTCTCTGAGTTGAGGCCAGCCTGATCTACAGAGCGAGTTCTAGGACAGTCAGGACTACGCAAAGAAACCCTGTCTTGAAAAAACAGAAACAAAAACAAACAAAAAAAAAGAAAAAGAAAATATTGCTATTTAAAATAATTATAAAAGAATTTAACATGCAAATTTTTATTATTAACATTTAAATATAAAATGTTTACATCATTTCTTCAAATATATCCAGTGCAATTTCAAGATCCTAGTGAGTTTTGGATGCAATATCATTTGTTTAAAAAAATAGATGTTGGCAACCAATTAAGTTAACCAGGTTCCTTTACTCTCAGAGGCCTGCTCTGAGGTGGCTATGAAACCTTCCTCCTTGGTAGTGTAGCAGCCTATTCCCTGTATGGACTGCCCGAAGGGACCTTGGAGACAATGTTCTGGTATGTATTCATGTCTCTGATCTCAGTGCTGACCCCAATATAGGGTCCTGACAGGTAGGTAGGTGAGGTGCCTTTGCGAAACCCTGGGACACAATGGCCAGGAGTCACACTGGCCAGGTCATCATGTCCATTTACCCTAAGCTGCAGAATGACATGTGATCGAGGCCCTGAATAGAACCAAATTCAAATTCCCCACCTACCAGAAGACCCATATCTCAAAGAAATGGGCCTTCTCTAATGCAGATGAATTTGAAGCTCTGGTAGCTGTGAAGTGGCTTATCCATGATAGTACATTCCCAACCACGGCAGCACTGCACCCCAGAGCTTCTACCGGGCTGTCCTACATCCTTTCAAATCATGTTTAGTAAATGAATCTCACATCCACTCTGAGGAAAAGTAAACAAAAAATAATATATGGTTCCTTTATCTTGGTACCTTCTGGACAGTTGGCTGTGTTAAGATGAAGTTGAATATCTCCTTCCCAGCCACGAAACTCATTGAGGTGGATGATGAACTCAAGCTTAGTGTGTTTAACGAGAAGCACATGGCACAGAATTAGCTGCTGATGCACTAGGTAAAGAATGGAAGGGTTGTGTTGTCCAAATCAGGGGTGGGAACAACAAACAAAGACACCATTAAGCAAAGTGTCTTGACTCAGGCAGAGTGTATCTGCTATTGAGTAAGGGGCATTCTTGTTATAGACCAAGGAGGACTGGAGAGAGGAAGCTCGCGTCTGTTCCAAATGCATTTGGAATGCTGATCAGAGTAATTTCAACATGGGTTTTGTGAAAAAAAAAGAAAGGAAGGAAGGAAGGAAGGAGAGAGAGAGTGTGTTGGAGCCCACAAGACTCTACAGTGAATGTACAGCTGGCAGACCAATAGGCTGATCCGCGGGATGTGTATACGCACACGTCCACATGGAGCGACCCAATTTTGCAGAGCTGCGGGAAAACTTCTTGTCTTTTGGAAGTTACTTGCATATCTGTGGAAACTTTGTGAAGCCATGATTCTTCCCTTGAAAATGGGATTCATTCCCAGAACACTTCAGCAGTGTAACTTCTGGATGGGCAGTGGAATGACCTTGCTCCATTCCCCCACACCACGAGGCCATGAAGCTATGGCATTCACTCTTTGTTCCAAGAGTCAAATTTACATAGAGTCAATTCCACAAAATTACCTGCTAACAGACCACACAGACATTTCTATAGAAGACAGGCACTGAGCAGGAAGGCAGCATGCCCCACCTTTGCTAGCAAACAAATCTGGGCATCCCCAAAGAGATTAGACGAGGAGAATAGGGGAATCCAGGACTCAGGGATGTTTAGTAACTTTACCTCCTGGTTTGGGATGTCAGGTACTTCCCCTTGAATGCTGGCTCTTTCCTGAGTGTGGTCACCTGTTCCAGAGTACAGCTTTGTTAGGTCCTACCTGCCTCTTTTGTGATTTTGATATGCATATTATTATTGTCCTTGCCTACAGAATTTTCTAACTATGTCTGTAAAAACTAGAAACCTAGTGGAGATCAACCCTTACTCTTCTCTTTCTTCTTCTTCTCCTTGCTACTTCATCTACTTCTTCCCCTTACTCTCCTTCTTTCTTTTTTTCTTTTTTTTATTATTATTTTTTTAATGTTTCTCTGCTCCCCTCCCTGCCATACCCCTCCCTCCCTCAACCCTCCCCCAAGGTCCCCATGCTCCCAATTTAATCAGGAGTTCTTGTCTTTTTATACTTTCTACCTCCCACGTAGATTATATCTATGTAAGTCTCTCTTAGTGTCCGTATTGTTGTCTCAATTCTCTGGGATTGTGGTTTGTAAGATGGTTTTCTTTGCCTTGTGTTTAAAAACCACCTATGAGTGAGTACATGTGATAATTGTCTTTCTGTGTCTGGGTTACCTCACTCAAAATAATGCTTTCTAGTTCCATCCATTTTCCTGCAAAATTTAGGCTGTCGTTATTTTTTTCTGCTATGTAGTACTCCATTGTGTAAATGTACCACATTTTTTTTTTTATCCATTCTTCGATCAAGGGGCATTTAGGTTGTTTCCAGTTTCTGGCTATGACAAATAAAGCTGCTATGAACATAGTTGAGCACATGTCCTTGTGGCACGATTGAGCATCTCTTGGGTATTTACCCAAAAGTGGTATTACTGGGTCTTGAGGAAGGTTGTTTCCTAATTTTCTGAGAAATCGCCACACTGACATCCTATAAAAACACTGATGACACCTTATGCTGGAGAGGCTGTGGAGAAAAGGGAACACTTCTACATCCCCAACTTCTAAGGCTTTCTTATGTCCCAGGAGATTTCTTCCCTCAGGAAAGCAAATCTTATCAGATCCCTGTGGCGGCAGGGGAGCATGCCATAGGCCAGGTCACTTGCTGTGTTTATCCTGGTGCCCTTGCCATCTCAGGAACTTCATTCCAAGCACTTTTTTTAAAATGCAGCTGTGGTTCTCAGGTTTAGGGAAATCTCAAATCATGCATGAACTCTATAGTAAAGGTTTAGATTACCCAGTCTCTTACATATGTAATTAGCACAGACAATATCAGTGATGATGATCATGACATCACAGAATATTCTAGTGTATGTAGTTTTCTACCAATTGATAGAGAATCTTTCCAAACTAAAAAGGAATTCTTCTCCAGTATTTTTTCTTCTTTCATTCTTTTTTAAGAAAAGATTAGCAGATACAAAATTTTGATAAAAATTTACCTCAAACAAAAAGCTAAATCAATGTAACATCTAAATATATGTGTGCATATATATACATGCATAATACATATCCAATAATCATAAATAAAAATATTGGGAGGATTTCATTTATGAGCACAATAAAATCTCATAGTATCTATCAATTCCGCAAACTCTTCTGGAGTTGCCCCACCCGCCAACATCCCCCTTCTCAAATTCATTTCCTCTTCTTCCTTTATTATATTTGTGTGTGTGTGTGTGTGTGTGTGTGTGTGTGTGTGTGTGTGTGTGTTTAAGCCTATATCCTACTGAATCCAACTAGTCTTACCCATACATACACAGGAATAGAGCTGACCACTCTCCTATGACTCCTCCCCATCACCAACCTTTGATGGTCTAAAATCCAGCCTAGTTCCTAAAATTACTTTTAGATCACAGACTTGAGGACAGTGCAGGGGGTGGGGGAGTGGAATACAATGAGTCTCACCTCTGTTCTCAAGCCAAGTTTTCACTTAATTTATTACCTAGTATTTTCATGTTACCTTGCACATAACTTGGTGCAGTTTAAGAACCTCAGCTCCTAATCTGTAACAGACCGCTAAAGTGAAATTGCTGCCATTTTAAGGAGAGCCACAGGAGAAGACTGGGGAACCAAAGAACATGGTCTTTGACGTTGTCTTGACATTGTTATTATTGCCTAGAAACCCACCTAAGTTTGCTACTAAAGTACTCTCATTGTCTTCATGCTTTTTATTCTTTAAGCTCCTTGGTCTCAGTTTTTTACGCATCCAAAATGAAGAATTTTATAAAGTGGTCCCTAGGATCTCATCCCCAAGATCTCCTAGTTCTGGATGTTATTGCTTAAGTGAGTCTCATAGATAACAAGGTGGTTGAGAAATACACTTAAGCCTGAGCAACACAGGACGTGTGTGTGTGTGTGTGTGTGTGTGTGTGTGTGTGTGTGTGTGTGTGTGTGTGTGTATGTAGAAGTTAGAGGCCAGCTTTAAGTACCATTCCTCATGACCTCATGAGCCATCTACCTTCTGTTTATTATTTTTGAGGCTCGGCTGCCTGGTCAGCGATCCCAAGAGATATGCTTGTCTCCCCTCCTCCAGTACTGGAATTACAAACACAGACCACCATATCCATGGGGGTCTTTGGCACATGGGTTCTAGAGACCAAACTTAAGTCTTCGCATTTTACCTTCTTCCTGCTCCAGACCATGCTTTTGAAACACATTTTATTTCCCCAATCTACTCCTCATCCTGAAAGTCTACTTCTTAATGCTATATCAAGCAGTGATGGGCACCTGGGGCTGACCTGTTCTCCTCGGGGATATGGAGGGACATGAACTGCAGAGGATCCAGACACTGCACCAGCCAGCCTTGGCGTTCACTGATTCGAGAGACATCCACCTTCAAGAACTGGTTGGGCATCCGGCTCCACAGAACATGTGACAGGAATTGTACGTGCAGACGTGGAGGACACTGGGGCACGGGGTTTTTGTGTTCACTTTTAAACAATCCCGCTGAGAGAGGCATCACATTCTAGAGCATGGAGCAGAGAAAAGAAAAAGGTTATTGCTCATGTCACCTGGGGCTCTAACACACCAACTGATAGGCTACATAGGAAAGAGCTGGTATAAATAAGAGCCACCGTGAATTAAGATTGTGAAGTTACAAAAAATAGAAAATTAGCTTAAAATTTTCTGAAAGAACAGATGGAAAAATTGTGAGGAAACAGCTGAAACTTCAGAATTTCAGGGCAGGGACACCAGTCAAGGTATATGTCTTCCCATGTGTACCATGCAAGTATGATCAAACATAGGCTGTATCTATCATGCTCCTTCGCAGAACTAGTCCTAGAGGAAACTGGCAAGCCTTTAGGGTGCCAAACATTTTTTTATTAGAGGAGATTCAACTAAGCTCTCTTTCTCATCATCTGCCCTATCACCAACGATTTTAAGTACACTCTATCTACCCTGCAGTACACAGAGATAACTGTGTGGATGAACCCATGTGTCTCCCATAAAAGTCAAACGTGACAGTAACCAGCACAGTTCATGATTTCCTCAACCTCGAATGGGCTGTTTCAGCCAGCCTTACTTCTTCTAGTTTCAGATGGAAAGTTCTCTGCTCTGCTCAGAGTTGTTTCTCCATGCATGTTGTTTAGGTTTTTCCTGATTTCCTTCAATAGGGACACTAAAAACAATGTCTGACCTCTCTGCCTGAGCTTCAGTCTCTCCTCCCTTTCCACAAGCCTTGAACTGTTTTCTATAGATACCTTACCCTGCCTGCTATTTCTTATCACCTCTTATGACTAGAAAAGAATACGGTTACTAAAGAGCTCAGAGGATGTTTTAAATACTGCAAATATGTTAACAAACGAAGCGAAGAAAACCCTTGCTCTCTTATAGCATCCATTTTTCTTGTTGGAGATAAAAAGAAAAGCAGGAAGGGAGGGTATGAAGGAACCCCAAGACAGAACCAGGAAAGGGGGTCAGGAGCTCAGGAGAGAGGAAGGGCAGCATGGGGGAAGGGAGGCAAACCATGAATGTCAGCTGGTTTTAACGGTGGGAGGCGGGTATCAGGTACCTGATTTTCACCCTTAAGTAGTAGGATGTTCTGACCTGACTCATGAGAAAGCCGTGAGAGTCACTCAGACTAGTGTGACTAGCAAAGAGCAAGGATAACCCCTGGGAGGCTGCTGGAGTCTTTCCCTGAGGACTCCCAGAGCAGGGGTGAGAGGGAAGGAGCCTTTCAGACCTCCAGTCACTCTCTCTTCTCTACTCTCACACCCCTGCTTGAATTCGCTGCCATAGAGCTTCTCCTAGCATTTTGTGGAAATTCTTCTCGTTCCTTCACCAAAAATCCTCCCAGCCAAACCATCTACAAGCTCCCCTTCTTCAAGTTGCATTGCCCATTTTGTGCCATCTTTGATCTCTGACTGTTGGCCACTCGGATTCTACACACTCAGTGGCCTGTGTAACATGCCTCCCTAGTTCTCCTTCTACATTCCTGGTGGTTTATTCTCAGCCTCTCTCATGGATACATCTTCCTTAATTGATACAGCCAGATTCTCCATCCCTCCATCTTCTCTCTTTCATATTGACAGGCAGGTATTTCACTAACTCTCAAAGATAAATTTTATCTAATCTCTGAATTACTAAAAAAAAATCTTCATTTTCAGCATAGCATGTGTTTCAGTCAGTCTGTCTCCATCTCTCTGTCTTCCTGTCTTCCCCCATTCTCTTCCCCATCCCTATCTCTAACTATAGATATTTAAGTACATATGCATGCATTATGCATATGTAAGTTCATCGAGACAATGTTAAGCATCAGGATGGTAAGACTGTTATTTATGCTGCTTTCACACCGCTCAACAGAGACCGAGAACCACATTTTACAGACCTGTGCGGTGCGGTTCAGCAAATGTGCTGAGCAAGCTGCAGGCCACTGGCTCAGCCTGGAAACAATCAACCACACTCACCCAGAGCATGCCTGGCACCCAAATTTTACAATCACAAGAGGAAATACAATTTCTTTCCTCAGTTTCAACAAGCTGGTCTAGCTGTGGCATGAACATTCCCAAATCACCCAAACTGGATAAAATTTGAATATCAGTCTTGCTTTTGGTGCTAAAATCCAATTAACTAATTTTATAAAACCAATTTGTTGTCAAGTCCTATTGCCTTCTCCCAGGAAACAATACGAACCCTCCAGTTCCTCTCCATTATGACTCTCAAGACCCTTAGCATAGGCCCCATCAGACAGTATCAGATCAGCAGGACACACTAACCAATGCCTACCCTCATTTCATTCTGTATCCCCGTCTTCCTACCACTAGACTGTTCCAAGGCAAATCAAACTACACTCAACACCCTTCTTCAAATGTCATTAAACACCCTACATAATACATGCCAACTTTTCAGCTTAGCATGTGTCCTATACTTCTCAACTCTGAACTTGTCACTCTCTACCCATGCCCCAGCAGGAATCCTCGAGCATCACAATGAACCACTTACACCATTTTCACCCAACTTCTGCTTTCTCTCTCCCTCAACCAGGAGGGCCTTCTCCTAGTAAATGTGCCTGGATAGTCATGATTAATAGTAAAGCAATAAACCCACCAATCATCTCCACTTCCTCTGCCCAGTGGCTCTTAGCTATTCTTCCATTTGTGTTTCCAGAGAATCCTACAGATCATTCTCTCCTCAATGCATGGTATCAAGGACTGACATCTGGTTACCAGATCAATGATATATTGTGAGCAATTTGGTGAGCTTTTTCCTCTATAAGCTTTGTTTTATCAAACAATATATTCAAAACAAAGAAACTTGAATTACATTATCACAGTGATCTGAAAGATATTTTCAAATGGGCTATCTTTCCTCTAAAGAATATCTATATTGGTAATAAAATACAGTATTGTTTTGTACATGCTAGGCACTAATAGAAAATAATGGAAATGCAATATTATAGTCTGTCCAGGTTAGTTTTTATTATCACCTTGACACAGCCTAAAGTCACCTGGGAAAGAGAACCTCAATTAAAGCCTAGAGTGATACCTCATCAGTCAAAAGTACTTACTGCTCTGATAGAGAACCTGGGTTTGGTTCCCAACACTGACCTTGAAGCTCACAACCATCTGTAATTCCAGTGTCAGAGGATCTGATGCCCTCTTCTGGCTTTCAGGGGTACCAGACACACACAAGTACTACACATACATACATGCAACCAAAGCACTAATGAGAAATAGAAATAAAGGGATAAATAAATGGGCAAATAATTGTCTTCACAGTGGTCTTGTCTGGTATAGGAGGGCCCAGTCCTCTGTGGGTGGTAACAGCTCTGGGCTCCTGGGCTGCAAAAGAAAGCCATCTGAGAAAGCCTGAGAGGAAGCCAGTAAGCAGCATTCCTCAGTGTTCCCTCCCCTGACTTCCCTCAGCAGTGGACTTTTACCTGGAAGTATAAACTGGAATGAACCCTTTCCTCCCCAAGCTGCTTTTGGTCACTGTTTATTACAGCAATAGCAGTGTACTGCAACAGAGGCTTTTCTTACCTTTATTCTGCCCAACTCAAACTGGAAGACATTGGGACTGGTAGCTTGTGCAAAAACTGCAGGAAATAACTTTGTGCTTGGCTCCACCTTGAATGAACAAGTGAGGGTGTGGGTATTAGTAAAGGAAGGAGACAGGAGACAAAGAAACAGGGATTTCCTTTAAAACAACCAAGAGGCACATGACAGTAGGAGACTAGAGACTTTCCCTTTCATCTCGTGAATATTCTGTCAATAATCACTGGGTCCATAACTTCACAGATGGCTTTGAAGGGAAATATTATTAACTCCAAAAGGCTTACAGTACTGCAAATATGCAAAAGAAAACTGCACATGTCATAAACTCGTAGCTGTTTTACTTCTTTCTTAATTGCTGAGTTTTTCATCTTAGGAAATCTGCTTCCCTTTAGCTGGGGCAAAAGCCTAAGGCTACCTCTGACCACATACCTGATAGTAAGTACTTAGCTCCTTGCCATTGGCAATGAATGTGAGCAGCCCGCTGGCAGCATCCACTACACAGCCGATCTCCAGACCATTGCTGTTGTTTCGTCCTTGCCCAGGGCTCATGCTCTCTCCTGCACACACCATATAGCAGTTGCTGCGTTTGATGCTGAATTAAAGAAAGAACAATCCACATTTGTATCCTTGCACAAACACGATCATGGGAGGAAGCAAGTGTATCTTGCCAACTAAGCCTAAATTATGCTGTGCAAGCAACAAGCTCATGCTGTAATGGGAGAGATGCAGAATGGGCCCAAGTCTGTGATTCTGAGCAGTACTTCATTGACTGCAGGGGACAGTCTACATCAGGTCTGTCACGTGTGTAAGTTTAACACCTAATGGAGACAGGCCAATGAGCTTGGCACCAGATAAGAATTGATCTGTACCTCCTCTGCAAAATAAAACAAACAAACAAAAAAAAAAACTCAAACCAAACTGGACCCTTTTTTCCTGAGGTTCAAAAAAGTTTGACTATTGAATAATTATCCAAATTTGAATTTTCACCACTACCCCTCAACACACACACACCACTACTTGTTCTGAGATAGAGAACATATCCTAAACACGATTAAAATCCCCAGGCAAATTCTATACGAGCCATGAGTGCAATAATATATCTGACCAAGATGATGTGCCTTTACGCGCAATTTCTGGTGATGCTACAAAGGATAGGTAAGTAGACAATGCACACAGCACTGCTGACTATAAGCTCCATCTGACTTCACCTTCACCAGAACCTTCATTGAAAAGTTCTATTCCATTCTCTTAGTTGCATTACAGCCAACAAATCACAAGACTAGCAAGGAAAAGCCAGAGGCAGGCAGGAAGGGAGACAAAAACAAAAAGGCTGGGATAGAGTCCTTTTCGGGTTATCCAAATGCAGGTTGCATTTCTTTGCGCTCGGCACCTGGTACTCGGTGATTCTCCCTCATCCTGTTTCCAACGCTAATAACCTGTCAGTTATAGCATTCTTACATGGATCAGTGTTTTCCTTATATTGTTGCCATCTTTGAGAATTAAATACATGTCCGTATTATTCTTTAAAAGACATGGTATTTGGGGTCCCATGCTGATATCAAGTACTCTTTGAGGCTTTTTGCAAAAGCCCTTATCTGTCTGTAGTGTTAGGGGAGGGACAGCGCATTTCCCAAGTCACCAAAAAGGATGGCTCAGCTGAAGAAGAAAAGCAGCACTATGGAAGACTCTTTCTGAGACCTGGCATAGCAGATCAGAGAGGATCGCATGGGAGCACAGGGTAGAAGCAAATGGGAGGATCTTCTCTTGTCTTATTCTGCAAGGAAGATGGCCTGCTTCACTTTTTTGAAGGTTTGGTTTGAGTTCGGTGTTTTACAAATGAGAAAGGATGGTACACAAAATGTAACTGACTTACCCGAGGCCACACAGCGAGTCAAGGGCAAAGCTGAGGAAAGAATCCACTGGTCCTCAGTCGGAGTTCAAAGGCGTGCCCCTCGCCTAACTCTAAGCTACGAGCCCACTCTGTCTGTGCACTCTCCTCCCCATAAACACTCCACCTCAACTCACTCATCTCTTGTCCATAATACAAAGGCCAAGAATTGGTGACCTAAGTCCTTAGTTGCATCACCTGAAGAATAAATGATCCTTACCCCAAAGGACGCTGTATTCTTATTATATGATTTTTGCTTTGAATATATTTAGATTTCTTGCTGGTTTGTATGCATAGGAAAAGAGGACATCAATGGCTTAATTGCATCATCCTATAAATGGAAATATCCTGGGTACAAAATCCAAAAAGCAAGAGTATCTAGGCCTACCAATAGTTTTTCAGGCATTATTCTGTATAAAACACTGGAAGAACCAACCTCTCATGTACTTTTCCTTTTTCGTCTCCTAGAGTAACGGTCACTGTGCGCACTCTGTCCAAATCAAACCCCGTGTCGTACTGGTGGAAGTCAGATGTGATCCAGCCCACCCACACGTTAGCAGGCTCTTGTCCAGGAAAGATCCTCACTGAGTAATAGTACTGTGGAGACAGAGGAACCAAGTGTGGGCAGTGTGATGCAAGACAAAACAAAATGTGGGTGTCATCTGGGCCTGTGAATTACCCAGGCATTTACTTCTTTATTTAAGACCATTTGGCTGAGTTAGAATAGTACAGGCAAAGGAGGATAGTATTCAAAAGTATTAAGATCAAATGGCTATAAGTATTTTCTGCTCTTCTAGAGGATCAAGAACACATGTTGGGCAGTTTATAACTGTCCATCACTGCAACTCCAAGTGATTCTGACCTCCACAGGCACCCCCCACATACAGCATTCTCTCTCTGTCTCTCTCTCTCTGTCTCTCTCTCTGTCTCTCTCTGTCTCTCTCTGTCTCTCTCTCTCTCATACACACACACAGACACATACACACACATATACATATATACACACATACAGACACACACACAGACACATATACATACAGATACACACATATACATACATACATACAAAGAAATGAAAAAAATTCAGATTATCTGTGAGAACATGACAAATAATGGGAGGTTTGTGTACTTCTAGGTATGTGTATGCATACATGTACATAGAAATACATATGTACATGTAGTTTTATATATATTATATACATACACACACAAGATAGCATCAATTCGCTAGACAGGTAAATTTTCAATTCTTAAATGTCTACAAGTTCATGAAAGCTTCACTTTGGTTATGGGCCTCTTTGTATATGTGTGGCTTCATCTTTCTCTTACATGTAACATTCCAAAATCTGAAGTCATTTCTTTGGCTTCTTTGATGCATGAGCATCAAGCTCAAACATGGATGCACCCAGGGACCAGAGAGGCAGTTCAGCAGGTAACAGCACTGGTTGCTCTTGCAGAGTACTCAGCTTTGGTTCACAATGCTCACATGGTGAGTTAGAGCTACCTGTAACTCCATTCCAAGGGATTCAATGCCCTCTTCTGCTGCATGTCCACTATTGCTGCATGCATGCCATGCAAACAAACATTTGCACATATAAGAAAAACAAACACCCTTTAAAAAGTAACACAGAATCACTCTAGAGCAGATACAGCTATTTTTTTTCTAATTTGGCATTCTAGATGCATAGTTCTGAAGATTCAAAATGGCAGAGGCCATACATGAAGAGTATGACCTGCTCTCAGACAGTTTGCTAAGATGTACTAAATTATATAGACTTTGAAAAGCCCAGTGAAATTTTCAAATTTCATCAAGAAATTTGAACATCAGACTAGATGTCAAAATCTGAATTATAGATATCCATAAGGACAGTTACTTTAAATAGCTCTCATGCCTTAACAGACATTACAATACAAGCTTTGCTTCAAAATCTCTATCCCTAAAATATGTCTAACAGTATAAGCAAATAATTGCTTTTAAAATGTAATTCAGCTGAGTGTGGTAGCACATGCCTATAATACCAGTACTACAAAGGTTGAGGTAAGAGGATCGAGAGTTCAAGGGCAGCTTTGATTACAGAGGGAGATATCATCTCAAAAAACGAAACAAGGGCTGAAGACAGTTGGTAGAGTGTTTGCATATCATGCAGAAAGCCCTGGATACCACCCCCTAGCACCACAAAACCTGGGAATGGTGGCATAAGATTATATGTATAATCTTAGCACATAGGAGATGGAGGTAGGAGGATCAGGAGTTCAAAGTCATCTTCAGCTACAAAGCCAGTTCAACGCCAGCCTGAGCTCAGTAGACCCTGCCTAGCCCCCCCTCCACAAAAACCAAAGCGGAAAAAGCGTTTCCAATAACAATATATCAAAGTATTTGAGATGGAAAGTACACAGGCGCGTACCGTGGATGTCTGCATCAGGTACTCATAGTCATCCCGGTCATCAGCAAGCACATCTTCAGTGAGTCTTGCAGAATGGCTTGTGCTATAATCTGGCTTCGTCCTTCTAAGCAGGAATCTGCAACAGGCGAGGGGAGGAATAAGCGACAGCAGCATGTTCTGCCCACTTCGTATATGAGAACATGAGCCAAAATGTCTTCAGTGGGCATTCTCCTTCCCAGGGAACATCTGGTGACAGTGGGAGATGGGTTTTGGTTGTCCCAACTTGGAGTGGAATACTCTGACACCTAGCAGGTATATGTGGGAGGAATCACCCAACGCCCTTTTAAATTCCTAGGGGGAACCTCTACAACAAAAAATGGCCTGAGCAGAGTGGCAATAGCACTACATTTGAGCATCACTGATCAATACAGAAAGGGATAGTACAGCAACTCATATTTACTATTAAAAATAGTATTGACAGCAATGAGCAACCTTCCTAATACTGTGACCCTTTACTACAGTTCCTTATGTGTGGTAAGCCCCAACCATAAAATTATTTTGTTCCTACTTCATAACTGTAATTTTGCTACTATTATGAATTACCATTATATAAATATCTGAAATGCAGGATACCCGATTATGCAACCCCCAAAATGGTCACAACCCACAGGTTCAGAGCCACTGATTTAGAGGGATAATCTCAACCAAAAATGTAAATATAGATAAATCTAAACAGATGACATTTGGGCTCACGAAGTAGAAAAACTTTTCTGTGTGTGTTATGCTCCTCTGTAAAATCTTTTGAGAATGAATACATAAATAATGAATGAATGAATGAATGAATGGGAGGAAGATGAATACTAAAAATCCTTTACCCTCTTCTCCAGATTGGGCCACTTGATAGTCATATAACTTAAAAACATACTGTAGCTGAGCTCAGTGGTTCACACCTGTAAGGACAGCACATTGGAGGCCGACGCGAGAAGATTGGCATGAGTTCCAGGCCAGTCTGGCATACAGACTGAGATTCTGCCTCAATATATCCAAACCAAAGGCTAGAGAGATAGTGTATTAGGTAAACTGCTGGCCACACAAGCCTGAGGACCTGAGTTCCGGTCATCAGTACTCATGTAAACAGCCAGGTGCAAAAGTCCTAGAACTGGAGGGGTGCAGGGACAGGTAAATTCCTGGAACCCACTAGACAGAAGGACTAGCAGAACCGGCAAGCCCCAGGCTCTGTGAGAGACCTTGCCCCCAAAATAAGGTAGAGAATGAGAAGAGTATTCAACTGGGCATCCTCCTCTGGCATAAACACACACACACACACAACACACACACACACACACACACACACACACACACTTACACATTGAAGTGCAAGTGTACTCACATACAAGTGCATATACACACAAATAGAACTCCAGTCCAGACAAGCCATCACACTATCTCTGCTAATCACCTTTGCTTTAGGCGTGAAGGCTTTTCCTGAGCATAATCTTTGTGGTTATTAAACTCTGGCTTCGGGGTTTCTTTGTCCTTGTCAAGGCGGTCAGGCACCAAATGACCGTGAGCTGTCTTCATCAGAACCTCAAAGTCAGAGTCCACATCATAATCCTCCAGATCATTCTTGGGCCCATAGAGGCCTGCACCAGGGAGCCCTCCTGCCACCGTCTTCGAGAAGACCTCAGCACACTCAATGGGCATGCTCAGGCGATAAAACATGATGTCAGTGTTGCTGTTCTGAGAACCAAAGGACTTCTGAGTGACTTTCAGACACGGAGAACTGTCTATGGTGCCATCTATTCTTGTGACCTAGCAGATGAAGGAGTCCGTTAGTTTTGAGTGTCAACTTAACACAACGTGGAGTCACTTGGGAAGAGCAGTCATCTAGACAACATTGGCCCGTGGGCACGTATATGAAAAATCTTCACTGGGTGAATTTAGGTGGGAAGACCTGCCCACTGCTGGTGGCGCTATTCCCTAGACAAGGTACCTTGGACTGTCTTAGAGTGGAGAAAGTGAGGTGAGCACATGCATGCATGTGACCACTGCCATCTCTTCCTAATGACTGTGACATAACCAACTCCCTCCAATTCCCACTGCTGGTACTCTCCCTCTGTGATGAACTGGAACCTGAAGCCTGGGGCTGGGAACTAAAATAAACTCTTTCTTCCCTATGTTGTGTTTGTCAAGATACTTTTACCATGCAAACAAGAATCAAAACTAGAACGTCCTAGTTCCCACTGTTAATCTCCTGAACTTAACACGAATCAATGCATTTCATGTGGAAAGGCTCTAAAGATGATCCACCCCAACAGCATTTTGTTTTTTTCTCCCCCCATATTCTTTTATTTTTCCATTAAAAAAAAGACCTACATTTCCTCCCCTTCTCCCAGTCCCCTCCCGCCTCCCCCCTCCCACTGCTTCCTTAAAAGAGGGCATGGTGCCCAGCCCTGTGGGAAGTCCAAGGCCCTCCCCCCCATCCTGTCCTAGGAAGGTGTGCATCCAAATCAACTAGGTTCCGGGCAGAATGAGAAGCCATCAGCAATGACACTAAGACCTATCTCCTCTGCATGTATTATCTTTTTGGGAACCCAACAGCATTTTGTATGAGATTGTAAAGCTAGAGGCACTAAGTTGTGTCTATACTCCATGTCTGTGCTTCACCCAAAGCCCCATGCAGAATATTTGGGGAAAATACATTTGTACCAAATATGATCACTTCTTTCTCATTAGCAATATAACAAAAGTATTTATGTAGCACTTACATTGTATTATATATCATAAGTAATTTAGGAACTTCTGACATTGCATAGGTTGATTTGTATAGGTTCTGTAGGAATGCTGTCCTTTTGTATGAGGGACTTGGGCAACTGCAGATGTTGGTATCCAAGGGAAACATACAATCAATTCCCTGTGGATAAGCTAATGATAACTATAATAATTTAGTCCTGCCCTAACTCTAAAGACAGGTTGGCCAGTTCATGTCACAGAGTACACATCCAGATCTATCCCAGCACTGCCAGTGCGTAAAATGATAGTTTTCATCAGCTGATAAGCTACTGAATAAAGTGCCCAAGGAGAGATTAATCCTTTCCTTAGATCCCATTACTATGTAACACATATCAGTTAGCATTTTAATATCTTGACAATCACTGTTCACGTGGATGTTCCTATACATAAAGATTTCCCACTTCTAGTTTTGAGAAAAGCCTTGATTATTAAAGGAAAAGCAAACCTCGATGTGTTCATGGTTTGATGGGACCTGGAGGAACTGAGGAAGCCGCTTGCTCAGCCACATGGTGATGTCCCTGTTTGTGTTAACGGCAAATGGCTCATAGCCTTCTTGTAAGCCACAGATGGTGAAATATTTCAAAGTGCTGACGTCCTTCCCAAAGTTCATCCTGCCTACTTGTGCCACCCCGAGGCTACACACAGGGATGAAGCCTGGAACAAAAACAGAAATCACCATCCTCAGCATTTAGTGAGAGAGTCTCTTAGCAAGGCATAACAAGCAGATCACTTCCCAAGTTCTGGCTCGGAGAAAACCATCAACCTAGAAAGAACACAGTGCAATGAAGAAACAGCTGACATTATGAGAGTAGAGATATATGATCCCGACATCATGATTTACTAACTACAGCTCCTGTAAAAGTCCATTCTTCTACCCGACCCCCAGGAACCTTGGAATGCCCATTCTTACAAGGGCCCCTCCCGACTGCTTCCACAAACATCAGGTGTACATTCTTCTTTCATTAATGAAAGAGAAGAAGGACCAAGAACCAAGGAGAGTATGGGTCCCCTTTGCCTTGTTCTTCAACTAGTCAAAGGGCTTGATATATCACAACACCAGACGTGGTCAGAGCCATTGGCTTCTTTGTATATATTCTCAAAGAGAAAATGGCTGGAGGCAAACATTTTGACAGTTTTTAGGCTGGAAAGATGGCTCAGAAATTAAGAGCATGTACTGTTCCTACAGAGACATGGGTACAGTTCTTAGCACCCACATGCAGGCTCACAACCATCTGTAATTCCAGTTCCGGGGTATGCAACACTTAATTTTGGACTTCTTGAGCACAAGGTACCATGGTACATATACAAACATGCAGGTAAAACACCTATACAGATCAAACAAAACCAAAAATTTTGAAATGTTCACAGTTACTCTGATCTTTGAGGAAGCTTTCTTTTTCCTCCTGTGATAAGACTAGACCTGAGGAAAATGTATATAAATGCATGTGAGAGAGCATACATGCATGTATATCTATAGATGTGTGTATATATGTATTATACATAGGTTATATATGCACATACATAGATATAATATGTCAAGGTAAATGAACACATATACACATCACATACACAAACATGAATTTGCACACATAGCAATGAACAATGGGACAAAAACTAATAAAATACTTAATAAGTTAACCTAACAAAAGGCAGAATTAGCTAATCTTTCCATTATTAGATAAGATCAAACTTGTCTTAATACTGATAACTGTTTATTTGAAATCTTTGGGATCTACTGTTGATGATGTTAGATAGTATTAATTTTGCAACAGATGTGGGATGTCTCTTCCAAGTGGAAAATATTTTTTATGCTCCTCATTTCTCACCATAATGTTTCACATTAATGTTGGGCAGCCAGCACACAAGCAAAGTCTATTGGGGTACAAAGTACAGCTTAGAGTGTCCAAGTAGGTCCCACAGGAAAACAGTGTTAAGTAACTCTGTCACTGGGCTCACACTTTCTTCCTTCTTGGACGTACTGGAAGCGTTAGACAATATCTCCGTATCAGAAGACAATAAAAGTTATGTCAAAGACCCCCCATATTAGATAGCCCAATCCCCTGTGCCATAAGACAGTAGCAGACATGTCGGTAATGGCACTGAAGAGATGGCTCAGAGGTTAAGAGCAGGCACTGTTCTACCAGAAGACCCGAATTCAGTTCACAGAAGTCACATGGGCTGCTCACAATGGCTGTATCTCTAGCTCTGGGGATCCGATCCCCTCTATTTCCAAGAGCACTGGCACACTCATGGCTTACACACACACAGACATACACACATACAAAATAAAAATATAATAAAATAAATCTTAAAAATAAGAATGCTCAGTGTTTCCCCTGTCTGTTTCCAAAGGTATAAATGCAAAGGAATGGCTGTGCAGTGTGCTGCCACCAAGGAGAAGGGAGGACACATTCAGTTGAGCACCAAGAAGTGTAAATTAGCAGTTTGTGGTTAAGTGTGAATCAGCTGCAGCTGTGCCTGACAACCCACGCTCCAGCAGTCAGAAAGTTGTTGCAAATAAGGGTCCCCAAGGAATCAAAGGGACGGACGGGATAAATCTAACAGATGGGAGACACGTGAACTTCATGCATGCCAATTAGGAAGTGTAACCCAACATCTGACACCACTGAAGAGACAATGAGACAGAGTCAGCTCATTGGACAACGGGCATTTATTTACTTCAGATCACTGTGCTTGTAGAAGAATTATCGGCTGATAAAATGCCGGAGACTTGAAAGTATCTCCATGGGTGACCTCTGAGTGTTAATTGTACTTCTCTGAGTTTTTTTTGTACAATTAAAATAGTTTAACTTTTAAAATTAAGTTTACTAGTGATACACACAAAAAGTTACATATGGAAAAAGACATTAAATCTGAATAAAGATTCAGAAGTCTACATTGCTTTAATTATAAATATATACATATATAAGTATATGTATATATGATGGAATAATATATAGATTTTGAAAGTTTATTCTTCAACGGATCATAAGAAAATATTCATAGACACGTATTTCACAAAGCAAGCACTCTGTTTCCAGGCAAGAAGACACCAGAATGTTTATCGAAAAACTTCTTTTAGAAAGACTTTTAACACTTCTTGGTCTCTCTTGTCATGTCCCTTGACAAATTTCTCCCATCAAATGTGTTTTCTTAGGAAAACAAAGAACAGTTTCCATCACAATACTTCACTTGCTAAAACAGTACATGGCATCATCCTTTCCAGGAAGAAATGTGTTGGAGTGATAGGGATACAATGACTTGTATGGTATGTTCTTCAAGTCTAACACTCAGTGCTCTGTGTGGTGAGTCCCATGTGAGAACTCTGCACAAGAAACCCTGCTTATCCCTCTGAACGAGTGTGAGATTTATTTGGGACATGTTGCTCACATTCACTGAGAAACCACACGTTTCTTTATTTGACAAATAACAGCTGCCATGTGCCAGAAACTAGAAATGAAGTTGACTAACACAGAGATCCCAGGCCCAAATTGCTCACCACCTACTGAGGGGTCAAAAGATATAGAAAAAGGTTAACCAAATGCCATAGTATCTTTCCAAGAAGATGAGGTATTTGGACCAGAGGAAGGATGGAAAAGGAGAGTTCAATAACATCTCAGAACTGTTAGTATCTAAGAGCAGGCCATTCAGGCAGTCAGTCCTGTGGAAAGATTGACAAGAGTCTGATACTCAGCTGACTTGGCTCTAAGTCTTAGCTCCACTCAAAATAGCTACTGGACTCTTTGCATGTTGCATATAGTCTGTGATTTAATCCCTTTTTCTTTAACACTTACATGATAAGAATAAGTTTAATAATTAAAGACTTATTGTAAAGAACAAATCTTGCAAAAAAAAAACCCAAAAAACAAAAAAAAAACAGAGTCAGATGAGCCAGATCCAACATCTATCCATCTCAGTGAACTTCTATACATTTAGCATAGCCATACTGAAGCATGGAGCTTCCCCCTGAATTTCACACTTCCACTATCAAATGTATTTTATGTTTTTATCTACCACAAAAGGATGAGAAATGCATGACAGATTTGACTGAGAGAAACAATTAACTTTATATCTTCTTTAATGCTTCACGTGTTTATTACCTACAATCTGTCCTTACCCATCACCTAATACTCCCCCTTCCTTGCTTGTTCTCCTTTCTACATGTAATACTGTACCCACATATATATTATAGACCAGGATCTGCCAAGAGGGAGAATGTGCAATTGTCTGCTTTCTGAAAACAAATTTAATTTTTCTTTGGCACTGAATAGCATTCCATTTTAAGCATGTCCTGGGTTTTCATAATCCATCCTCTCTTGATGAATCAGCAAGATTGGGTTCCATCTCTTTGCTATAGCAAAAAGAGCAGCAACAAACAGGGATTATGGTTTTAAAGTAACATTTTAAAGTAAAGTATGTCTACAACTTACCATGGAGGTTCACTGAATTTAATTTCAGATCGAAAAAGAAGTGGAAATCAATTTACCCATAGTAAAAGAATGATTATCTTTGATATATATATAAGATTAAATATGGGCCACCAATAAAATTTATCTTATAACTCAAAAAAAGTAAAGTTAGAGGGTAGGGTGATACCTCAGTCACTAAAGCAACTGCTGCCCAAACCTAAGAACCTGAATTTAGATAATGGCCATACACATAAGAAAACCAGGCAAGCCAGGTGTGGTTGAGCATGTCTGTAAGCCACCTAGCACTGTAGGGGCCAAAAACAAAAACAAAAATAACAAACCAAAAAGACAGATGCCAGAGCTAAGTGGCCCACCAGTCAGAGAAGTTAGTGAGCCCTGGGTTCAGTGAAAAAGCTTTCCTCAAATGATAAGGCAGAGAGCAATAGTGGAAGATACCCAGTGTCAATCTTTGGCCTCCATAAACACCTGTAAACACAAACACACACATGCAAGACACAAATAAAGCAGGAAAGAACAATGAAACTAATTAACAACGTTGAAATGCAATCATTTTAGGTGGTGTACACAAGAATGACTACATTATTTCTTATGCTGTTTTAGAACTAACATTACTCAAGAAGTTGGTAAAGATATTAAATTCCATTAAAAATGTTTATGCTTTAGAACAGCATTCATAATAAGTTTAAAAGAGACTTATTTAAACAACATCCTTTCAGTTCTTTATGAAGGAGGGAAATATACCAAACATCAAATTTCTCTTTATTTTTATATAATTCTATAAAATGTTTATTTTTAATGTCATATGTATATGTGTATGCCTGAATAAATTTATGTGTACCAAATGTGTCCAGGTGTCCACTGAAACCAGAACAGAAGAGGGTGTCAGATCCCTTAGAACTAGAGATACAGCATTGTGAGTCACCTACAAACATAAGGCTGTGGATGCTGGGAACTGAACACAGGTCTTCTTCAACAGAAGTAAGTACTCTTATTCAATGAGTCATCTCGCTAGTCCATTTCTATATAATTTATTCACATAAATTATAGAAGTAACATGTGAGTATAGGTTCTTTTTCATCAAATTCATACTAATAGATTGAATATATACATACATGTATATATGTGTATGATACACACACACATATATAATTTAGCATAGCTGTAATGCAAATAAAACTTTATTTACAAAAGCAGATGGTGGACAGAGACTTGGTACAAAGCTAACTTTGCTAATCCAAAGTTATATATAATATAATATGATATGATATATATAATATATATGATATACTTCCAAAGAAAGTCATCCTTTCAATGGCTCTTAGCATAATTAATGCAGATGATCTCAACTGATTATATCAGTCTGAGCCACGCCCCAATCTGTTCACATAGTATATATGTGTGTGTGTATACATATATATATATTCTTATAGTGAAGTTGCTTCTTGTAATATAGGACAGATGGCTTTGACAAGCTTTTACTTTCTGGTGCAAGCCTCTGTCCCCACAGCGGAGCATCTGTGATGAGCACACAAACACAGCCTAAAAGATGACAGTTCCCAAAATGTGAGTCAAAACACAGCCATAAAAACCTATAGCTCAAGCTATAACCAAAGGAAGCTAGAACAGACCATAAACACTTCCCAAGAATTAGCAAATATTCTTTAACCTTCCTGAAATAAAAACAGGAATACACATATACAATGCCAGGTAGGTAGGCCAAAATTTTATTTCATATAAATCTGAATTGGGGGTTAGAAGAAAAGGAAAGCTAATGCTCCCTTGTGGCCAACGGTGTGCTGATAATTTGTGACCATCTTCCCATGCATTATTTAATATTTACCCCATTTTCCATAGTAATATAACAGTCAAGTTATTAAGTCATTTGTCTGGGGTATAACAATTAAGAGACTGTCATAAATTACGTGCTAATTAGTATTAATACTGTATTAGGTTTCATTGCAGAATTTGTTTTTACTGAGTCTCTCCTCCTTTTTTATACACCCTCCTACCACCCTATGCCCTTCCAGCCCTAGTACCCTCCTTTTGGGCTTCATGTCTCATGTGTTCTATGAGCCTCATAACCTCCCCCACCATAGTTCTTCTTCTTGTTTCAGACCTATATATAACCAGATCCATGTTGATACATATGCACATATTCAAACATTAAAAACCAGGACCCACATATTAGAAAGAACACGTCATTTGTCTTTCGGAGTCTGGGTGAATTTTTATTTCTATTCATTTTCTTGAAGAATTCATGTTTTTACCTCGGAATCAAATTCCATTGTGTATATATGCCATATTTTCACTACATGTGCATCAGTTGATGGGCATCTAGGCTGATTCCATTTTCTGGCTATTGTGAATAGAGCAGCAATGAACGTATGTGAACATGTATGCCTGTAGTCAGACAGGAAATATCTTGAGCATCTCCCCAGTAATAAAGCTGGTCTACATGGCAGTTCTCCATTTAATGTGATGCAAAATCTCCACACTGTTTTCTATATGGTAGAATCCATACACTGAGTGGTACTTAAGAGTGTCAACCTCCTCAACAAACTCCAATCTATATGAAGATGAGACCTGGTTTTAGTCATCTTTGTCGCCCCAGACTCTGAGAGAGGGCCTGAGCCATGTTAGATTCTCATTCCTCTTTTGTGAAGTTAATGGACAAAAAAAAAAAAATGCTGTAAACCACTGATGAACCAGGGGTATCCGGAATGAAAAGTCAAAGCTGTGGGAGGCCATGCCACTGGCCACCATTTGTTTAGCTTTACGCACAGACATCTCCACCTCATCAAAACCCTCTCTAAGCGGGATAGATGTCTTTTCTGCTGAGATAATTTCAGTGCCTGATAAGATCAGCCTCATGGCACCCAGCAATTTACAGCCGCAACTCGTATGTCCACTCGCCCTAAAACTACTAGCGGGGGCTGGTCATGCCTCAGAACAAACCGCTGCCCTGTACTGCCAACATAAATGAGAGGAGAATACCATCGCTCTTACCATCACCAACATCAAAGTCCTTGAAAGCCAGCTCGGAGCCTGAGTCATCCAGCAGGATCTCGCCATTCAGAGTGAACATCATGGTATGTTCGTTCATATCAACCATACAGCCCACGACATCACCTGCTTGCCAAGAGCGCCCGTAGTGTTCGTTGCCCTGGTGCCACCGCTGGGCCTGTGGAGGGTGGAAGAGGTCCTTGTCATAGTCAGACAGATGAACAGCAGTAGGGTGATCTCAGTCTGGGAACTCTAAATCCCTAATGCGAACAGAGGGTGGGGGATTACGAACAAATCAAATGATACTCCAAGCTTCTGAGAGTTAATCTAACCACATGTACTATGCACTTTTACAATTTACGTTTACACACTATAATGAAGGCTTCCCATGATATGGGTTGCTTTTCTCCACTCCCATTATCTAAACAAGAGCTGGCCATCACACTGGGTACCAACCACTGGGAAAAACAACAACAAAACAACAAAACATTCTCATGTGCGCCCCTCTCAAAATAATCCTCTTCTTGGAACCACTGCCAATGCTACTTAAACAAGAATGGGATTCTGGAAACTTCTCTGTTCCTTCCTAACATCAGAAAAGCTTCAAATCACACCTAAAAATACTCTGAAAATATCTGGGAAAATAACAAGTCCCACACCAAACATGGATACCATCCCATTTATATACAAAGCAAAATGTCTATTATAAACACAGTTGGATACAGAATTTCAACAAATGTGAGTTTGGGATATACTAATTTATAGGAACAAAATTACTCATACGAGTTATTTTGTCACATAAATCCTTTCAATTTATTTGGAAGTACCACCTTCATTGTGATTTGCTATATAATGTGTTATTACACTTGTATAAAATACTGATAAAATTATTCTTGATGTAACATGTTGTTTTAAATTTTTTTTTTGCATCACAAGGCATTACCGTTCAGTGTTCCCCTAGCATCTCTATTGTCTCCTTGCCCCACCTGTGTCCTCCAGGTTGAGCATCTTTTCTTGTCTATGGGCTGTTGGGTGAAGAGGGAACTTTAATTTCTGAAGGTTGTTTCTTGCTATGGTTCACTATGTCTGATCACCAAAGCAATAATGAAACCAAAGCTGCCTTGTTTATTGGTTTAGACAAGGTCCCCCTATATGAAGCCCAGGTTGGCTCTGAACTCCTGCCTCGGCTTCCTTGGTGCTGGGATTAAAGTATGCACCACCACACTGGCTTCTTGACCACTTCTGAAAGACAAGGAAGACTTGTCTCTTTGACAAATTTCACTGTCTCTGTAGGGCAGGGAAAGAGTCCTGAGATGACTATAAGGGGTCCAAAGTCTGCTGTGTAAACAGCGAGGAACTGCTGGGATCCACGCAAGAGGATAGGCCAGGGCTCAGCAAAGCGACTCACCTTAAAGCCATCAAAAGCAAAGGCACGTTCGTCAGAACCCAGCTCTAGATCCGGCTGGCAGCCTGGCCGGCTCCAGCCCACCCGCATGTCTCCGGCAGTGACTGCCTCGAATTCAAAGTACCAGCGCCCAGCCTTCACCGCATAGGTCTTCTCAGCCCTGAAGATGCGGAACCTCTCCCCAGTGCCGCTGCTCACCTCGGCTCTCGCAGCTGTGGGTTCGAGAGACTGGAGATCATTGGGTGGGAAGTTGAGAGAAAAGCAGGGCTTGACCTAAACTCAGTCATGAAACCCACAGGGAGGACGACTACTCTACCCCACCCCATCTGCCCTCAGGTCCATCAGGTAGAAGTATCTGGTAAAGCAGAAAGCCAGGCAGAGCTTCCGGGGGTGCGGGGGAGGAACTCAGTGACTGACTTCACAGGTGAGTTTCCTCCTTGTGTCCCTTTCAGAGAAAGAAAGCCAATAAGGCCTAGTTGCTTAGTTCATGGGGTTCAGAAAGAGAAGATGACATGAACTTGAACTCTTAGGTGGGAAAAAATACATTAAAATAAGTAAACCATCCTGCAAATAAATAAATAATAAGCGTGTAACTGGCCTGCCTTGTGCCTCTCCCTTTGGCTACCACATTATTTAAACAGTGGATCACAAGAAATGAGGGTATCCCAAACTCCTCCTAGGAAAAGAAAAAGCTAAAGTTCTGGGGATGGTGAGAAGAACGTCTGTCTGGGAGAAAAATATACAACTTATCTTGGGATCCTGTGGGAGAGACTGGACTGAGAGGATGTTGGGGGAGGGAAGGTGGTCACCTTCCTGGCCTTCTATTGAAATCTTACCTTGAAGACAGGTGCTGAAGAGGGACTGGGGTGGAGGAGGAGGGCTGGAACTATTTGTCCCTCCTCCCAGTGTGGCTGCACTAACCCAATCTCTCTTTCCTCTTTTCATCTGAATTTGGGTTGTTTACTTGGCTTATCAAGGACAGGTGGCTAAACTACCCTGCGGTGCATAGGCTGGGACCCCGGCTCTACTAAAAGATAGACATTTCTGGGTAAGGTATGGGAATGAAGGAACCAGAAAAGCAGAGGGAGGAAAGGTGAGCATTGTAAGAGCAGAGAATGACGGCCGACGACTGATGTCCTCTACCGGGACGCTAACAGGCTCTGGGTTACCATGCAGGCATTTTCCATTCTCCCATACTTTCAACAGAGCCTGCGACACCGACAAGTGTGTCTAGAGATGGGGCAGAGGCACAGTTCCAGACCAAAACCAAGGCATGCAAAGGGGAAAAATGCATGTTTTATAGTCTATACCTACGATGTCCAGGAGGGGGTGCTATCTGCCACTTGTGGGTATTGTGCACTTAAAATGTTGTTTATGTCACTGAGACTCAATTCACTTTTCTCAATTTGACTCTAAACTTTTCTCAATTTGAGGCATGTTGCAGATGTTCACCATACTGAAGTAGGCTCCAAAGAATATATGCTATCCTTTTTTGGAAATGGTTATGCATATTTAAATGTTTGTTATTTTGTATGTGTATATATGTTTGTGTCTATGTGTTTGTGCTGTGTGTATGCGTGCGCATGTGTGTGCGTGTGTGTGTGTGTGTGTGTGTGTGTGTGTGTGTGTGTTTGTGTAGTGACTATGAGACTGAGAGAACCAAGCAAGGAACCACAGGCCACCTAGACACCTGATACCTACAGCCAGAGTAACCCTGAGAAGGCACAACCCACATTAGTCTCGGAGAACTGGACTGAAGAACTGGTCCACTGAATAAAGGAGGAAGGTAGAGGAAGCCATCACCCCTGGGACCCAAGGAACAAACTCAGTGACTTCAGGAATGCGACACAATGTGTAGGAAACAGACCAGAGGAGCTCTCTCTTCCCACCCAGCTGGCATGGAGTTGGCAGATGCCAGATAAACAGCAGCCTTCATCTATTGACACTTAAAGGTTTGGGCAACATTTACAAATGGTAAAAGTATAATAAGTTGACTATTGAGAGAAAATGACCAAATGGAACTAGAAAAGTCACTAAAGCTGAGTGTGGTGATACACTACACACCTGTAACCACAGCACTTGGGAGATAGAAAAGGCGCTCGAAGCTAGCTGAGCGGCACGAGACCTTGTCTCAAAAAGAAAACAGGCAGGCAGAGCTTGGTGGTCCAGCAGGGGAGGAGGCAGAGGCAGGTGGATCTCCATGAGTCCCAGGTCAGCTAGGGTTACACGGTAAGACCCTGTCTTATAATAAAATAATAAATAAAACAATCTAGATAAGCTCCAGTAAAGTAGTGGGTAGAACATGAAAGTGAAATAAAGCAAGAGGAAAAACATTGGCTGTCACGTCAGGTGACTCCTAATATGGGCTGGATGAACACACTACTCCATGGCTGTTTTCCAGTGAGGAGGAAGGTGGGAGTTACAGACGGTGCTGGAGCGCAGCACAGTACTGGCTCAGTTTTCACTAGCTAACCCGCATCTCTTGGGGTCTTTAGCTGTGTCTTTAGCTGTGCACCCACTGTTGAGCCTAACGGGCTCCTACTGAATCTACAGATAACCTGGTTAACCTCAGTGGGTCACAGAATAAAATGAACAGAGATGAATGAAGGAGTGGAGGGAGGTGCAGGGAGGAGGAGGGAGGTACAGGGTGGGGAGGAGGGAGGTTCAAAAGAGGTGGAGTGTGGTCAATATGTATTGTGTACATTCAGGAAGTTGTCTGAAAACTAATTAATTAAAAACATTCCGGTCTGTTGCTGAATAAGCAAATTTCTGAGGAAAAACCTCAGGTTTTGATAACTAAAGCAGCCTCCCCTGTGAACTCATTAGTCGCCCTGTGGCAAGCATCAATACAAAACAGGAAAAGCCAAACAAAATTAAGAATTCAAATTTTGAGTACTCAGGAAACTGATGCTGGAGGATTGTCACAAGTTCAAGCCCAGCTTGGACTACAATCAGTTCCAGCCACCTTTGCCTGAAGAAACGCCCGTGTATCCTGAGGAACTGCTGCTTACCAGTCCTTCCTTAAATTGGGGCTGCAGCCACTCTAAACTAACCTAAGAGACCTAGAACATGGACTGTGACGTTCACACTCAGGACTTGTTTCTGGTAGTTTCCTGTGTTTTAGTTAAATAAAATCAAAGTGTCACTGATAAATTCACCTCATGCTTTTCCAAAGGGTGAAATATTTCATTCTCTAGTTAACTAACCAAGTAACTAACTGTAGCAGCAAACACCTGAGCACAAACGCCTGCACAGGACCCCAGCAGAGGGAATAGCGACTCTATAAAGACACAGAACTCCTTTCCAAATAGAGGAGCCCACAGAGGGCTTGATCACAGACACTTGGCAGGTCACTCTAACCTGTGTGAGTTTGACAAATGATGTTTATATTAAAAAAATAAATAATATTTGACATTAAAAAATGAACCCTGTAGCAGGGACCTTTCTCCTGCACATGACCAAGCCTATTAGGACTTGAATCAAGAAAGCTGGGAAATAGATCTGATCCAAGACTATGTTTCCTGGACCCCCAGAGCTGGCACGGAACAGCATGAGGGTAAAGTCTGGTGTCATATTCTAATGTCCAGTTTCTCACCAGCGCACAGGTTTAGGGGCCACCGACCACTAGAGGGCAGTGAAAACCTAACTACGTATGAAAATGACAAATTCCACCCAGAAGCAAGGACGGCAGCTTTAGTTTCTAAAAATCTTTCACATTATCTAAAATGTGCCAGGTGCATTTACATCATACCTTAAACATAATTGGTACCAAACCAGCCACCCTTTCAACTTCCTGGCATTACATTTAATAAAGTAATTCAAATCTCGACAAAAATCTTGTAATGAATAAGAACACAATCTACTTTCAGATGTTTTAATCCATCATCGAGAATACTCCAAAGGTACCACAGCTCATATACTGATTGCGAGTTTCATTTGGAATGTGGGAATATTCCCCTGAAAAATGGGGAATAAATTACAGCTATAACCAATTACACAGAGTTAGGCTCAATTTTAGCAACCTTTTCTGCTTTTAACTTGTTCAGATGTAAGGCACAGCAGAAGGGAATGTTGCCTTATTTATTCCTATTAAAGTGGGGGTAACATGCCGCCGTGCACATGCAGAAGTCAGAGGCAGCTCTGTGAAGTCTGTTCTCTCCTGTCTTTACATGTGTTCCAGGGATTGGACTCTGGTCTTCAGGATTGCACAGGGAGTTTTCAATTTTATCTTAAGAACTAACCAGACTGATTTGGTCTTATACCTTAAAATCTTTCACACCTTTTATTCTCTACTTTAGAAAAATCAGTTTTTCCCAAAGGCTTCTCAGCCAGTCCCTCCACCTCCCAACATCCTCCCCCTCCAATCTGTCCCCTCTCTGTTACCATAGTTATATTTCTATGGTAAATTGAGATAGCATAGCAAGCTCCTGGTTGACAACTTCCTGGGGCTGGTACTCCCTGCTCAAATATTTCCACATTTCTTAACTAGGTTTTCATATATTCCATGTTTTACCTTAATCATCCTCCCATCATCCATGGCTGCTCTCTCCTGACCTGTTCCCTATATTTAGCCCAAGAATATAACTATCACCCGGGTCTTTTCATATAACCATACTTACATATTCTCTTTTAGAAAATGTTAGAAAATGGCTCTGATCTACAATTGCTGACATTTTGATCCACTCAGTATCTAACTCAGAAAACAATGTCTGCCTAAATGATACCTCATGTGGTTGAATTAATCTTTTTGTACCTACTTTCTGTAATGTGCAACTGAATCTCTACCATGAGGGAGGCATGTTATTAGGTTCAAGGTTATAACCATACATGAGAAAATGAGCTCACCTCCTGTTGCAGCCTAATACAACCCTTGCCTCATGGATCACTACTCATGTGACTTCAGTAAGACAGAAGGTTGTCAATCAACTATTTCTTTGTGCATTTGTATGTATTCACATGCAGATGTGCACTTGCTGGGGATTCAAGAATGTGTGCATACATGCAAAGCTCTGATATTCCTGTTAGGTGTCTCCCTTTATAACTCTATTTTCTGACACAGGACATCATGCTGAACGTGGAGCTCTCTGATTCCGTTAAACTAGCTGGCTCCAAGCTTCTGGGATCCACCTGTCTCCATCTCTGGACACTATAGTGGCTATAAGCATGTGCTGAAATTCTTGCCTGTTCATGTGGGTTCTGAGAACCATGCTCAGTTTCTCATGCTTGTGTGGCAAGTACATCACTGACTGAGCAATCTTCCAGGCTTTCAATCAACTGGTAATGCTTCAGTTTCTAAATTCTTATGAGATGAGTCATTACCTGATCACTGTTTCTTCTCTCTTTTTTCAGTTCCATGCATGAATATTCCCATTTGTAAAATCATTAAGTTCCTTCTATTCTTTGTTGTTTTTTTTTGTTTTGGACTTTTTTGTGCTTTTTGTTTTTGTTGTTGTTGTCTTGTTTTTTTTCAAGACAGGGTTTCTCTGTGTAGCCTTGTCTGTCTTGAAACTCACTCTGTAGGCTAGGCTGGCCTCACATTCACTGAGATCCTCCTGCCTCTGCCTCCTAAGTGATGAAATTAAAGGTGTGGTCTGCCACCACCTGGCTCCCTTTTTCGACATTTGTGTATATTTGTGTGTTGGTGTGTGAGAGAGTGTGTATGTGACACAGTGCACATGCAGCAGTCTGTCCCTTCCTTCCACCACGTGGGTCCCAGGTATTGGACTCAAATCATGAGTCTTGGAAGCACAAACAGAACCTTTTACTGCTGGGTCATCTCACTGACCCCAGTTCCTTCTTTCCTTCTTCTCTTCCTGACCTATACAGTATTCTGCATTTTATGATCTTCTTCTGCCTTACAGTCTTTTCCCTACCTGCTTGGTTAGTCCCAACTCCAAACCAGTTTGCTGCTCTGCTGAGCTTGCTGGAAAACACACACACACACACACACACACACACACACACACACACACACACACTGTCTCTACCTTTAAACAGACGAAGAATGTTTCTATAGAATCTTACATTTGTACTCTTCATGCTAACCTTTGCTGCTGAATGCCATCACCAGAGGAAAGAGTGCATAGAATTCTCTGCTCCATAGATCAAGGGGACACTAGCAGCATTCACCCCTCCCAAAGTCCTGAGAAGTAATCTACGGTGATGGCAATCCTTGAAGCGTGGACTCAGTTAAAAAGACCAATGTACACACAGGAAGTTTAGTGATCTTTTTAACATGTCCATCCTTAGGCCCCTTCTCCAGCTCCAAGATACGCTGAAACTCAACATCCCCTCTAGCACAGTGAAAAACAAGTTACCTACAAGTTTCTGGGGCAAGCACAGCAGGGCCGGAATACCTCCAAAGGCCAATTTAGAGATAACTGTCAAGAGTTTACCTCCTGATCCTTCTTCATATAAATCCCAACTCCAAATTTTTCTGTATTTAACCTGACTTATAAGTTAGCTCAATACAAATACTCTTCTCCATCGGGACAGGTGTTAAGGCCAGCAGGGGCAGTTCTTCCACACTGCAGCTGCTTCAAGGTAGCAGGACCGATGAGATAAACAACAGCTGAGCAAACAATCTGACAGACACCTGGGAAGGAAACACCCACAGCAGGTTGTATGGGGGAAAGAACTCTCGTTTTCCTAGAAATCTACAAAGTTATGCTTATGTTCCTGGCTCTGCGCATAATTCAGGAAAGATCTGAAAACTCCCACCTGGCCTTATCTATAAAAGACCTTGAGGGTGGGCACAAGCAGCAAACAAATGCTAAGGTGGAATTATAAACCCCTTGGCAGGATGCTAGAAGCACATCCCAACAGGCAGGTGCAGCCTCTCCCCAGACAGATACTTCAGGAAGCTTTGGTCACTTAGCAGCTGACCACTAAGTAAATGAAGAAGTCTTTAAGAGGCCATATAGGACAAACACAGACTCTACAAAATTAGCTCAGAAAAATCTTTAAGAAAACAGAAGCAATGTACATAATAATTAAGTCCAGAGTTGTCACAGTGTATTATTTAAAATGTCCAGCTTCTAACAAAAGTTCTAAGGTATACAGAGATCACAACTATATACAGGGATAAAAGAAACTGTCAAAAGAAATTGACTCTAAGGGAGGCTGGGTCCTAAAGAAACACTAATCAACCACTTCAAAAAAGTTTAAGAAAGTAAAAAAGTGTGTGAAAGAACCAAAAAACAGTTCAAGAGTTATTAAGATGACCAGCAGGCCAAGTGTGGGGTCTACAACTCAGTGGTAGAAAACCTGATGAGTATGATTCAGGCCCTAGACTCAATCTGCAGTGCCAGCAAAAACAAGAACCTGACAACCATTAAATTGGAGAGGTAAGGTGGTGATAGCAATAAATACTATCCACATTAGAATAGTGATAAGGAGACCCATGAACAACTCTATGCCAGTAAAGATGGAATGTTCAATTGTGCAGATAGATTTATCAGTAAACATAATCAAATTCTTCTAAAGAACTGCCTCCAGGATCAGAGGATTTCAGTGAAAAGCTGGAAAGCCTATCAAAAAGGACAAAGCAGAAATGAAATAGACAGTTCTTTCAGCAGAGAGGTGGACAAAGAAGGAACAATTCCTGCTATCCATCATGAAGCCAGCTTTATATTCTATCAAAACCCAAGAAAGGCATTACAAGAAATGTCTGTACTAAAATTCCTTATGAAGATAGATGCAAAGGTTCTAAACCATTTATTAGCAAACATTTTTAGCTGTACACAGGAAAAGAAGATCATCTATCAAGACTAAGTAGAGCTGTCCAAGAAATAAAAATTTGGTTTAATGTTCAAATATCATCACTTTACAGAATGTCAAAAGAATAAAAGAGAAAATAAATGTTCCTCTTTGCAAGCAGCAAAAACATATATTTAACATTTAATGACCATTCATGGCAAACTCTCACAACAAATCTCTTCAGTGTCATGAATGATCTCTATTTAAAAAGAGGTTATCCTTAGCTACTGTGAGTTCCTAACTATAATGGCTGTTTCATGTCCAAAAGAATCATTCTGCAGCCACCCCTGTCTTTCACAGTGCTCCCAGAGTTGTAGGGAGCTCTCTTCCAAAATTTTTTGTTAGCACTGGGTCTGCATAAGAACAAGCTGATCAATAATTAGGTAGGATGGAGCAGGGGCCTAGGGGCCCTCTCTGTTGAACTATTTCCTATGTATAGACTCAGAGAAAAGGAGAACTGTATGCAGCTGTGTACCCCCTGATGATAGCACTAGACTCCAATGGAGAATTCCAATCCAGTTCTCACAAAGATGGCCCTAGGCAGACTAAATGGATCACAATGAAAAAGTCATAAGTCTAGGAAGGAACTGGGGAATGAGAGCATTGATAATGGTGGGGCAAAATAAGAGGGCAAAAATAATCTGAAAATATCATATATATTTATGAAATTGCCAAAGTAGCAAAATCAATCAATAAAAAAAAGAAGAAAGAAAAAAGAAAATCTATGAATTCAGGGGAAAAGTCCTAGGATAGAGAGCTCTCTAGAATAGTCAAGGTCCTGAGTTTGGTTCCTAGCATGGGAGAAAAAAGATCCAAACAAAAACTTACTTATTGTTAATACCATGTCTAACAGTGAAGTGTTAAAATGCTTCCCCTGAGACTGAGCCTAAGTGGGGCAAAAGCTCTCTCCACTCTTTTTTCACATTGTTCTTAATTCCTCACATCACTCAGTCAATCAAATGGTAAAACACAATTATTGTTCAGGGGAAAAGTAAGACTTTGTCTCATTTATACAAAAACAACTCTATAAATTTATAAAATTAAATTGAACTGATACACATATGCATGCGCACGCACACACACACACACACACACACACACACACACACACACCTCTAGTCAGAGGACAGAAAATCAACCTTCAGGTTCCACGTGATCCTGCCTCCCCCAAGCCTGCCCTATTTTCTGTGAGGTCCTTGGCCCAGGAAGAGTTCCTGCTCCTGTACTGAGGAGACCCATCCAGAGGGGTAAGTGTGAGCCTGCCCAGCCAGCAGGTCTGAGAATGGGGTACAGGGCCCCTCCAGCTCCTACTGCAGCAGCTTCTTTGTTCCACATGACCCTGCCCCCTCCCCAAGTCCACCTTTTGTCAGCGAGGTCCTTGGCCCAGCAAGAGTAGCTGCTCCTGTACTGAGGAGATTTATCCAGAGGGATAAGAGTGTGCCTGCCCAGCTGGACGGTCCCAAGAACAGAGTACAGGCCCCCTCCATTTCCCTAAATGTTTCTGGCCATTCAGCGGGGTATCTCCCCAGCTACCGGCTTTCTCTAATTACCCCATCCCATCTGAAAACAGCTTGGTATTGGCATAAAAACAGAGACGTTGACCAATGGAATTGAATCAAAGACCTGGATATTAACCCACAAACCTATGAACACCTGATTTTTGATGAAGAAGCTAAAATTATACAATGGAAGAAAGAAAGCATCTTTAACAAATGGTGCTGGCATAACTGGATGTCAACCTGTAGAAGAATGAAAATAGATCCATATCTATCACCATGCACAAAATTCAAGTCCAAGTGGATTAAAGACCTCAATATAAATCTGACCACACTGAACCTGATAGAAGAGAAAGTGGGAAGTAGTCTGCAACACATGGGTACAGGAGACCACTTCCTATATATAACCCCAGTAGCACCAACAATAAGAGAAACAATGAATAAATGGGGCCTCCTGAAACTGAGACGCTTCTGTAAAGCAAAAGGACACAGACATTAAGACAAAAAGGCATCCTACTGAATGGAAGAAGATCTTCACTAACCCTGCGTCAGACAAAGGCCTGATCTCCAAAATATATAAAGAACTCAAGAAACTAGACATTAAAATTCTGAATAACCCAATTAAAAAATGGGGTACTGAACTGAACAAAGAATTCTCAACAGAAGAAGTTCAAATGGCCAAAAGATACTTAAGGTTATGTTCAACTTCCTTAGCCATCAGGGAAATGCAAATCAAAACAACTTTGAGATACCATCTTACACCTGTCAGAATGGCTAAAATCAAAAACACCAATGATAGCCTATGCTGGAGAGGATGTGGAGCAAGGGGAACGCTCATCCATTGCTGGTGGGAATGCAAACTTGTGCAACCACTTTGGAAATCAGTGCGGCGGTTTCTCAGGAAACTGGGAGTCAACCTACCTGAGGATCCAGCAATACCATTCTTGGGAATATACCCAAGAGATGCCCAATCATACTACAAAAGCATTTGTTCAACTATGTTCATAGCAGCACTATTTGTAATAGCCAGAACCTGGAAACAACCCAGGTGCCCCTCAATGGAAGAATGGATAAAGAAAGTGTGGCACATATACACATTAGAGTTCTACTCAGTGGTAAAAAAACAATGACATCTTGAATTTTGCATGCAAATGGATGAAATTAGAAAACCCAGACCCAAAAAGATGAATATGGTATGTACTCACTCATTATTGGATTCTAGCCATAAACAAAGAACATTGAGCCTATAGTTCGTGATCCTAGAGAAGCTAAATAATAAGGTGAACCCAAAGAAAAACATATATAGATCATCCTAGAAATTGGAAGCAGACAAGATCGCTGGGTAAAAGTTGGAAGCATGGGGTGGGATGGGATGGGGGGAAGGGAAGAGGGGGAGAGAGAAAGGAGAAGGGGAGGATTGGGGAGAGCTGGGGGAGTGGGATGGTTGAGATGGAGGAAGGGTGGATATGGGAGCAGGGAAGAAAATATCTTAATTAAGAGAGCCATTTTAGGGTTGGCAAGAGACTTGGCTCTAGAGGGGTTCCCAGGTGTCCAAGGGGATGCCCCCAGCTAGGTCCTTGGGCAGTAGAGGAGAGGGTGCCTGAACTGGCCTTGTCCCATAGCCACACTAATGAATATCTTGAATATCACCATAGAACCTTCATCCGGTGACAGATGGAAACAGAGACAGAGACTCACATTGGAGCACTGGACTGAGCTCCCAAGGTCCAGTTGAAGAGCAGAAAGAGGGAGAAGATGAGCAAGGAAGTCAGGACCGTGAGGGGTTTGTCCATCCACTGAGATGGTGTGCCTGATCTAATGGGAGCTCACCAAGGCCAGCTGGACTAGGACTGAACAAGCATGTGATCAATCCGGACTCTCTGAATGTGGCTAACAATGGGGGCTGACTGAGAAGCCAATGATAATGGCACTGGGATTTGATTCTACTGCATTACTGGCTTTTTGGGATCCTAGTCTGTTTGGATGCACACCTTCCTGGGCCTGGATGGAATGGGGAGGGCCTTGGACTTCCCACAGGGCAGGGTACCCTGCCCTCTCTTAGGATTTGAGGGGAAGGGGGGAGGGTGAGTGGGGGAGTGGGAGGGAAATGGGAGGAGGGGAGGAGGTGGAAATTTTGAATGGTATTATTTATAAAGCAAAAAAATAATAAAAAAAGAGGAAAAAAAGAACACGAAAAAAAATCAACTTGCAAATACCAACCTGTATCTCACATTATAAAACATCCTACTAAATAAAGTTATATCAAAACTAATTTCACATACAGTAGTATTGAATGACTGTAATATATAATGTATATATTTTATTCTAAAAAAACCACTGAAAGAAACTAACAAGAAAGAGTTATATACCATGTTCATACATGGGTGAACTATTGTTAAAAGATCAATCTCCCCCAATTGATCTTTAAATCTCATTTGTTGTTTGATCAAAATTAAACAGACAGGTTGAACATAAGATAAACAAATGCCAAGAAGGAAGAGGAATAACAAGTGGCATACGGGAAGGTGGGCCCTGCAGAGATGCTGTACAACAGTGATCCACCCACTAAGAGATGGAGCTAATCTTTCGGGGGACCACCCAGGACACCAGCCTGAACTGGAAACCTAGAACCCGGGACACCAGCCTGAAGTGGACACCTAGAGTAGGAGAGGCATTCCTGTCCCCCCTTTCTATGTGCTCCCTGGCTATGAAAACCCATTACACAATTTTGCAACCAATGGGGACAAAGCAAAACCAGTACCGTGGTCCTGATCGGGAGCTTCCAGGTGGTAGCCATAGCCCAGCAGTGTGCGAACTGCCTCTCGGAGACTGTCTTTGTTGGACTTCTTGGTTCGGTCATCCAGGAGGGTATAGGGAACAAGACGAGGGTTTCTTCTGTTCTTCACATCCTGTATCAGGGAGAAGGTTTGCAGTCATCTAAGCCATGTAGCGGTGCTGGGTGTGGAAGTCAAGGTTTGGTGCAAGGGAAGCAAGCAGTCTGTGAGCTTCGCTACAGCCCCACAGCTAAAGTCTTCATGTCTGAGGAAGCACCATTGGGTTCTATTCTACGTTGACTTAGAAGGAACTGCAAGGCTCTCTCTCTCTCTCTCTCTCTCTCTCTCTCTCTCTCTCTCTCTCTCTCTCATACACACACACACACACACACACACACACACACACACACACACACACACACACACGCCCACATTGTTCAGGCAATCTAAGCTTGGAGACAAGTCCTATAATCTCAGGATTTAGAAAACTGAGGCATAAGAATTGCAAGTTCAATGACAGGTTTGGCTACATAGTGAGATCTTATCTCAAACACAGAAAAACAAGACATGCTAAAGGGCTGGACAGGTACAAGGAGTCCTGCTTTATCTCTTCTTTTTCCCTTTCCTCCCACAAGTTTATAGCGAATGTTTGATCATTTATTGCTCTCTGAAACCAAATAATATGGGTTATTTGTGGGAACAGTGACATTTCAAAGCTTCCCCTCTCCAAACAAGCATCAGCATTACCTTCCTACCAAGACAGCTTTAAATCCTACTGCCTATTCTTCTTATTCTGACATGGTGCTGAGTTCTGTCACCTAAGCTTCCTGATATAGAACCACAGGAGCCTCATGGAGCAGAGTCTGTGGAGTGGCATACTAGGAGGCTGATGCTGATCAAGTCCCCTGGTTTCTGAGCACGCTTGTGTTTGAGCTCAACTATGAGAGCAAAATAGAGGACAGTAGCAGCCAACTCTCTCCAAGAACTCACAGCTTACTCCTGAACCAGATACTGTCACCAAGAGGAAGGTGAAAACTCACAGTGTTCATCATTCGAACAGCAGGCAGCAACATGTGGGGCCAGAAGTTAAAGTCTCTCTCTCTCTCTCTCTCTCTCTCTCTCTCTCTCTCTCTCTCTCTCTCTCACACACACACACACACACACACACACACACACACACACACTTTATTTTATAAAGCTAAACCGAGCCTAGTTTTTCATCATTCCTTGAAATGGTAACAGGCTTTCAAAATACATTTTTCAAACCACCTTTTAGTCTTTATATGGAAACATATTCTAAGTCTTTGAGCAATTATCCATTTTCCCCCTGAAATCTTCTAGTAAGGGCATCCTACCATGAGCTACCAAGAGCTATTATTGTAAGAAAATGAAGAACTTTAGCTCTGGCATCAGAAGACTTGAACCTAGTCCAGTGTTGTGCCTGACGGCTGGGCATCATTGGGCAAACTCTTCCACCTAAGGTTTGCCTACCATTGTGAAGTGAAAACGAGACTCTTTCTTCCTTGATAGAAATGCTGTGAGTTCAACACAGCAATTACAACACTCTAAGCTTAGTGGCAGCACCTAATATGATAAAAATGATTGCAGAATCTGCCAGGTGCCAGGCATTGCTGCTACCTTTTGCATTATACAATGACGTCAGACATTGTTGATGAGGGAAATGGTGGCACACAGAATTTTGACAGCAAGAGAGATTAAGCTTTGGTAAAGGGGAGGGGCTAAATTGTGCTTTTGCTCTGTCGCTCTGCCGCACACTGCCTCCGCTCTCCTCAAAGACCACCAGCTCTTCCTGGGAGTGCCTCTATAGCAGGAAAAAACCCACGACCACTAATCCTCAACTCCGAAATCTAGAAAACTCTGAAAATTTGTTTTCTTTTTCCCTAAACTAAACAAAAACTCATTTGGTGCGCTGAACAAATGCAAGGCTATCCACAGACTTTACTTAGTCTTGAGGGTGTCATCAAGCCAAGATTGCACTGAAGAAGTATATTTGTTTATTTTAAGTAAATATAAGCTAAATAAGCATGTAGCTGACCCGTGGACATTTGGAGATCTCCTTTGGTCTCTGCTGCTCACTTTACTGTAGGAGTGCTAGGATTGCAGACATGGGTACTATGGTATCCAGTTTATCATGGGTTTGGGGGGATATAAACTTATCTGCTGTCTACTGGCCCCTAAGAGTGCTCTGTAACATGTAATACAGTATCTTACCACTCTGCAAGACAACACAGGACAAAATTTTAGATGGAATCCTGATAATCAGAGCTGTGATTTAGGAACTGGATGTACTTTAATTTTACTGTAGTTTAGTCTCTGTGTTTCAAAAGTCTCTACTAAACAGAATCAAGGAAAGGAATGCCTAAAACCATACTACAAACCTTACTCTTACAATATGATCCACTTGGTGCAAGCTAGGGATTGCAGCTCAGCTAGCATCTGTTGTCATATCACACAGAGGTACGGTCAACAAATTTCTTTCTTTAATGGATTTATAATAGTTGCGTATATGGTTGGGGGTGGAGCATTGCCTACCAAAGCACACATGTGGAAGCCAGAGGACAAGTTTGTGGAGTTGGTTTTCCCCTTCCACCTTTACGTAGGTGGTGAGGGTGTGGCTCAGGTTGCTAAGCTTGAGAGGTAAGCACTTTGTCTACTGGACCTACTGAACCACCTTGGTGGTCCAGCTGTGAAAAGATGCTTTGACCAGAAGGCTAAACACACTAAGGTATGGTAATATTTTGTTTGTGCCGTAACAAATAAAGTTTGTCTTAAGATCAGCGTGTGGAGCTAGTCACACTAGTTAACTATGGACGCCAGGCGGTGGTGGCACACATCTTTAATCCCAGCACTCAGGAGACAGAGGCAGATGGACCTCTGTGAATTTAAGCAACCCTGGGCTAGGCAAGGATGAATCAGTCTAAAAGAGAAACAGAGCTCACACCTTTGATCCCAGCACTTGGGATTACACACCTTTAATCCCAGCACAAGGGAAGGGGAGACAGGAGTGATATGATTGGGCAGAGAGAAGAATATAAGGTGAGAGGAGACAGGAACTCAGAGCATTTAGTCTGAGGATTCTTAGAGACAGGATCGCCCATTGGATCTGAGGATTTTGTAGATGTCAAAGGTCTCTCTAGCGGCTGGATGCTCTGCTTCTCTGATCTCTCAGCTTTCACCCCCTAATACTGGACTCTGGGTTTTTATTATAAAGACTAATTAGGATTTCACTTCACTAAAGTGTCTAGGTGAGCTGCGAGAAGCCATGACTTTATCTCTTCTGTTGCACTCAGAGACTCCTGGGTACCTGCTGGATGCCATAAGTCCAGCCCTGCCGGATTCGATCCCGGGCCCACACATTGTGAGCATTTTCAGCCAACTTGTCCACCATTGCTTCCTGAGAGGGGGTGAGCTTTATAAAGCTCAGATCCATGGGGGCAGGCTTGTATCCACTGGTCAGCTGGTAACTGCAAAGCAAACAGAGAAACTTCAAATCACCCATTTTGTTGAAATCCTGTGACAGTCCTGCCCTAGTTCATCTAATCCCAATCATTCTGTTGAAGATTGTGGTGACCAGGCCAAAAGAGCAGTCAGTAAGCTTAAGCCCCTTTTGTGTTAGTTGCTACATGGGTAGCTGGAAAAGTCATAGGATCTTTATGTTTCTGTGTGCATGGCAACAAAATATATAGAGAAACAGCTTACCTATCTCTAAAAGGTAGAAAGGACCTACAACTGTGTGTTCCTAATAGTTGAGGTTTCAGGGGTGCTGAAAACAAAAATATTGATTATCTAAAATGAACAATACTTAAGGCTTTCTTCTCATGTATTGAGAGAGAGAGAGAGAGAGAGAGAGAGAGAGAGAGAGAGAGAGAGAATGCATAAATGCCAACAGAGGCCGGAGGACACCATCAGATTCCCTGGAGCTGAAGTTGCATATAGTTGTGAGCTACCTAACATAGGTGTTGGCAACCAAAGGCAGGGCTTCTGTAAGAGCAACATGCATTCTTAACCACTAAGTCATCTCTCCAACCTCATATTGCTTTTCTTCAACTTAGTGATAGTTATATATTTTGTTATATAACATATATGTGTATGTATTCATATGTATGCATTGTATATGTGTGTGTGTATTTATGTGTTCCTGTCTATGGAGGCCAAACAATGTCGTGTCTTCATTTATCTCCATCTTGGTTTTTGAGACAGGGTTTCTCAGTGGACATGGAGCCCACAGATATGGCTAGGCTGGCTGTCCAGTAAGCTCCCAGGGATGCAGCTATCTCTCCACCTGCCCACTTCTGGGATTACATGAACACACCACCATACCCATCTTTTTAGTTGGCATCAGGGTTCCTACTCAGGGGCTTCTACCTAATTAGCTATCAGCAAGGGCACAAATATAATAAAGATCAAAGATCAATCTATAAATCATTGACTAAAGCCAACACTCATGCAAAACATCCTCAAGGAGAAAAAGCTGCCTTCCAGCAAGGAAAGTTAATAGGGGGATTCCTAGCACGTGTAACATGTAGACGGGTTATGTTACACTTTTGATGGATGGAGAGAAGGAGGAATGCCTTCTTAATAAACTACTGTAGACAAGTTCTGTTCATGTGAAACCAGACAGTCCTGACATTTTAAGTCCTCTCCCTAGATGGACTCTACCCAAATTGCTTTGATCTGTTAATGATCTCAGTGAGAGCCATAAAGCCCCACCTATATTTGTTTATTTTAAGTTGGGTCATAATTAATTGACATTCATTTTCAAATATGTGTACACATGTGCAGATGTACATGTGTGTAGGAGGCAGGAGGTCATCCATGGATGTCATTCTTCTGGTGCTATATATCTTGCTTTTGAGACAGAATCTCACTGTCCTAGAACTCACCAAGACGACTAGGGTACATAACCAGAAAGCCCCAGGAAGCCAACTGTCGTGGTTTCCCCGGGGCTGAATTTTCACATGTGCACCATCATGCCCATCCTTTTAAACATGGGTTCCAAGAAAGCAAAACTCAGGCACTCAGGTTTACAAGCCAAGCAGTTTACCATCTGAGTCATCACCCAGGACTGTAAACTACAATTCAGTTCACCTGGGATTCTATCGCCCTGTGCAAGGAAAGAAAGGAAGCTTTAAATGAATGTGCTTAAATAACTAATAATCTCCTTCAAACAAAAGTGACTACCACTCCACCTAAAACCAGTTCACATCCACTCCTTTAACTTCAAATCATCTCACACAGTAAAGATAAATACGGGCATCTTTGAAAGTCATACATTCAACTGGCTGGATTTGAGACTGCTGATAAAATGAGTGTGTCA
>PVIU01001648.1:105039-181011 GCA_004026605.1 Ondatra zibethicus
TGTGTGTCTGTGTGTGTGTCTGTGTGTGTGTCTGTGTCTGTGTGTCTGTGTCTGTGTGTCTGTGTGTATCCTAAGAAAGAATTTGGATATCAAATCAGTGACTAGGGAGATGGCTCTATAAGTTAAGTGCTTCCTGTATAAGTGTGAGGATCTAAGTTTATATCCCCCAAACCCCATGATAAACTGGATACCACAGTACCCATGTCTGCAATCCTAGCACTCCTGCAGTAAAGTGAGCAGCAGAGACCAAAGGAGATCTCCGAATGTTCACGGGTCAGCTAGCCTTGTACACACAGTGGCAGATAAAGCTTGACTCAAACAAGGTAGGTGAGGATCCGAACCTGAGGCTGTACTTTGATCTCTACATACATACCGCAGCACATGCAAGGCCACAGTCGTATCATGAACAACCACGAACACATGAGCCAAATCATTAAATCAAACTGGGCATTTTAAAGGAACATATAAAACTATTCCATTTCATCACACTAATGTTATTTAATAAGGTACACAGTGATCAACCAATGGATCCTACGAAGTACCATCTTCCTGGAAAAATCAAGAGCTCAGATTTTTTGACAAAAGAAAATTGACATCAATCTTGAAAGCTTAATAGCTTGAAATAAAGCTTCAAATTGATTCCGGAAAAACTAACAAGAAATAAAGGAATGATTCCTGTAACGATTCTTGAAAAGCAAAATCCAGTAGCCTTTCAACAACAGGCCCATCTGTGCATTACATCCTACCTTCCAGAACTCTCTGAAAAAAAATCCTAACAATCATCTAACTACAGCCATCTCTCCTTTCATATATTTGTTGAACAGTTGCTTTTACTACATCTACCTCAACATGCCAGCTCCTTGTGCCAAGAACTCATTAACTCATGTGAGTGTACATTATATACATAATATATAATTAAGCATGTATATGACTCTAATCCATTTACTTGACAAAGTACCAACATTCTTTTGCAATTACTATCTTTTAGTTTTATTTTGACATGTACATAATCTAATAAAATAAAATAAGAACTATAGTCTGGGCATTGGTTTTCTTTAAAGTCAAATTTTATTTTTAAATACTAGGTGAAAAAAGAACAAATGGAAGTAGAGCAGTGGTGGAACATGCCTTCAATCCTAGCACTCGGGAGGCAGAGGCAAGTGGATCTCCGTGAGTTTGAGGCCAGCCTGGTGTACAGAGTGAGTTCTAGGACAGCCAGGACTGTTATACAGAAAAGCTGTCTTGAAAACCCAGGAAGAGAGAAAGAGAAAGAGAGAGAGAGAGAGAGCAAGCGAGAGAGAGAGAGAGAGAGAGAGAGAGAGAGAGAGAGAGAGCAAAAGTAAACCAAACCAATTCTGCTGAACTGCCCATTCCACCTGCATCAAATCCCTGAAGATGCAAACCAAAGAGAAGGTATTGAGGTATCACTTGGGTGAGTGGATGGGGATCCTGGGAAGCGGCAGACCAGTTTTTTACTCCACTCCCACAGAACCCACAGATTTCCTAAGTGGGTACTGTAAACTAGCCTAAAAGAGATCAATCAAAGTGTTGGAGCCAAAGCATGGCAGAACACCAACACTGCCCACCCCCACCCTACTTAGTATGAGTCAAGTTCACAAAATCACTGTCGTGAAAGACGCGTAGTAAAGATGAGAAGATGAAGTCCAGGTTAAGTGGGTGTTAGCTGTAAATCTCAATAGGAAATCAGCTCTTCCAGGGCCTTGGAACAAATGGGGACACTTCCAATGACTGCACAGTGGAGATACGAACAGCATGTCCTGCTGGAAGCACATCTAGGAAGGAACACTTGGCTGACATTTTCATGGAAAGGGTATAGAGAATGCTCAAACAACGCTTTCCAGAAAACAACTAGAGCAGAATTAATTTGAAACAGAAATTAGAATTGGGAATGTCAAGGCATGTATTTCTTCTAATATCTCACTTACTTTTGTTGGTTTTAAAATAAATATTGAATGTGGTGAGGTGCTCCCACCTCAGTTCCTTCTACTTGGGATTTTCCTTTACTTTCAGCTGTCCTGAGTCAAGGCAATGGATCATTTCAAGGGAAAAGGACTGGTCACTACATAACTTAGCAGACACCATCTTTTCAAAGAAGGGTAGGAAACCCAATGTGCTGTGTGAAGGAGGAGATAAAGTTTTAAGGGAAAACAATTCCAGGTAGATTGTGACAATGTCTAGGGACTGTGAATCTATTTTCATGAGATACACAGTAATCAGGTAAAAGGTATCACTTCAAAATATAAACACAGGGGACTGAGGAAATGGTTAGGTAAGGAAAAGTACTTGCCACACAAACCTGATGATCCAAATTTGGGTCCTCCAGAACCTGGTGAAAGCCAGGTATAGTAACACAAGCATTTGTAATTCCAGTGTCCCCTACTCGGAGATGAGACAGAGAGGCAAGGGAGCCTCCAGGGGCTCATGGGCCAGCTAGCCTGCTTATGCAGTGGCAAAGAGACAAGGTAGAAAGCTTGTTCTCTGATCATGTGTGAAGCTACACTGGTGTGGGAAGTCCTTCTGTATATGTGTTGTTTTGATTGGCTAATGAAGAAAGAAGCTGCTTTCGGCCAATCGCTGAACAGAATATAGCCAGGCTGGAAAAGATATATATATATATATATATATATATAGAGAGAGAGAGAGAGAGAGAGAGAGAGAGAGAGAGAGAGTAGACAGAGTCAAGGAGACGCCATGGAGATGCCAGAGGAGAAAGACACAAGCCAGCAGCTGGAACCTTGCTCAGGGTAAAATATAAAATAATAGAAATGGATTAATTTAAGAGATAAGAGTGAGTGAGAAGTATGCATAAGCTAATTGGCCAAGCAGTGTTGTAATTAACAGTTTCTGTGTGGTTATTTCGGGGCTGAGCAGCCGGGAATGAACTAATGGTTTCTGTCAACACTACACCACACACAAAAAGTGTACACACACACACACACACACACACACACACATACACACACACACACACACATAAAGTGTGTGAATATGTGGTGTACATGTGTGCATGTTTCTACATGCCTTCAGGTGCTACATATTCACAAGGACTTGCTTATAAGCATGTGAATATAAGTATGATGTCCATAATCCTCCTCCATTCCTCTTCTACTTTACTTACTAAGTGAGGCAGGGTCTCTCAATAAGAGCTCACCACCACCAATGCAGCATGTCTCCCTAACCAGCTTGCTCAAGGGATCCTGTTTCTACTTCTGAGGCTGCAAGCTCATCATGCCCACTTTGTATTTATGTGAATCTATACTCCTATCTCCACACTTGAAGGCAAGCACTTGACTCCTGAGCTATCTCACTGCCATTGCAAAATTTTGAAATCTAGATTGTATAGCTAAGTACACAGGCTGTCTGTCTCCTCCAAGGTGTATTCCGGGGTGTTGAAGATACACCTATTATCAGATAAAGGCGAGTCACTCAACTTACTTCTTGGGCAGCTTCATCTTCTTCACCTTCTCCTCAGCATGCTCATCTGCTATACCCACGTGACATCCTAATGCCAGCAAAGTCCTGAGAAACAAGAACAGAGATGAGCCTGGAGAACCACTTCCCTACATCCAAAAACACCCAGCACAAGAGCATGTGATAGGAAGACCTCACCTTCCACCCTGCAAAAGAGCACAAGACTCTGCCTCCAAAGGTAAAGGAAACATGTATCCATAGGTTATTTACTTCCAGGGAAGGGGAAAGACAGTGAACACTGAAATGACACAAATGCTTAGCATTGAAAAGTTGGACCCTCCCTTAAACCCTTTTATTCATGTTTCATTTTCTCAACATTGGGTGTTCTCAGGTCTTCTGTGTTGTGCTGGACTGGAGATCTCTGCATATGCCAAATCAGATACCTATATTTGCACGTGTATTAGCACTATTATGTTCTACTTTTTACCCTAATGAGTGTATACAGGAGCTATTTCTCTCAAACTTGCTTTTTTTAATATTCTCCGACAACCTTCTTGCCATTGTTCTCTCATATAAAGCTGATTACTTTAAAATTCCAAAGGTATTTATTTATTGTACTTCTGTTTTTTAAATTATTTTATGTGTATAAATGATTTGTCTAAATGCATATATGTCCACTGTGTGCAAGTTTGGTGGCTGTGGAGGTCAGAAAAGGACACCATTTTTTCTGGAACTGGAGTTATGGATGATTTTGAGCCACAATGTGGGTTCTTAGAACTGAATCTAGATCCTATACAAAAACATTTATTGCTTTTACCTGCTGAACTATCTCTCCAGTGCTATTTATTATATTCTTTAAATATTTTACTTATTCAGTTTATTTATTTATGTAGATGGATATACATTTGAGTGGTAGTCAGAAAACAGCTTGTGGGAGTCAGTTTTTTCCTTTTACTGTGTAGATCCTGGGGATCAAATTTCATTTCTCAGGCTTGGTGGCAAGTGCTTTCAAATGCTGAGCCATTTCATCACTGAAGAGACTATTTGTTTTTATTATTGGAACTGTCAAAATGTTTTTAACCCATTTTCTTTTAATAGACTTTTAGGGCTATTTTGGTTCTTCAACTGTTTTAAACAATACTATGCTGAATTATCAAATATACCTAATACATACTAGAACCAAACACTGCCTAATATCCATCTGTATATCTAGGTATTCACATACATGGATGTCTGTCCATGTATTTTATCTAGCAATCTAGATATAATTGCATGGATAGATGGGTGAGTGGAGAAACATTATTGATAAAATAAAGAATTTACCTATTAAAACAAGGCTAACCAGCAATAGAAGAATAGAAAATTGCCTCATAGAGTGAATCCAAGTGGTATTTATTTAATAACAGTGACCTGGGGAAGAAAGTATGTTAACTATTGTTCTTTATTCAATCCTTTATCCATTCAGTAAGTATTTGTTAAATGTTTAAGTGCTGAGTCCTAGGCAACATACAGTAGGAACTTCTGATCCAGGTCTTGGGATCAATGAGACATGCAGAAGGCTATAACATTATCAACTGGGGATGCCAAAGCCAGCTTTGAAGTAATTAAAGGATGACAATGATGTTTGGATTTATCTTAAATTCAAGTAATTATGTTTGTGAGTATGTGCTCTCTAAGAAATTTGATTATACCATAACTCCTAAACTGGTATACATGTGTGTAGTGTGTGTGTTGTGTGTGTGGGTGTGTGCGTGTGCCTGTGTGCACACATGCGTGCCTGTCCTATGTGAATTTTAAAAGCTCTTATGCTCCTATTAAGGAAAACTGGGCCCTCAAAATTACACTTTGCAAAGGTAGGGACTGTGAATTTATGTTGTCATATGGATAATGGTATTAAAGGCCTGGCCTGTAGAAAATTCAGTTGGTTTCTGTCACCTTGTTATGGGCTTTTTTTCAATTTTATTTTGTTCTAATGATGTATATGTGTATGGGCTTTCCACATGAATGCAGTGGCTGGAGTTGGACCCACAGGGAGTGTGGATCCCCTAAAAGAGCAATATGCACTCTTCATCACTGTGCCCTCTCTTTAGCCCTTCCCTGTGGGCTCTAACAAGAGTCAGAGGCTTCTACAAACTGTAGTGTCACCTTCTCAGTACAGATTCATGCAGAATCTGGAAGTGTGGCTTCATCTCATGCAGAGAGTGACCATCATAGGCAGGGCGTGAACAAAGACACAGGGCAGTGGGGATCCACCAGGTTACTGCTGTGGATAAGGCCTTTTGCAAGAAAGCTTTATAGAACTCCCGCAGTGAGCAGAGAGTACCATCAAGAAGGCTCTCACAAATAATTACAGTAAAGCCAGATAAGGTTCAAACTAAGGGCAAGTTACATTTTTAATAAGCAGCTTTGAGATCTACCCTAATAATAACTAATACTCAAAAGTGAGGCTCTATGCACATAAAGGGTTGGCTAAGTAAGGAAATGCTTCAGACTGCAGACAACACAAGTGTCTATAGGAGCCGAGGTCTGTAGATACGTGTAGTGAGGAGAGCAGAGCTGACTGAAGAAGAGGGACATTTGTAGGTTACAGGTCAAAAGAAACCTGAGCGCAAGCTTGGCATCTACTCAAAGTACAGTAAAATGTCTCTTGCTAATTGTGTCTCAGTTTTTTTATGTTAACTCCAGTGAGTCACCATATGAAGTTATCTGATCAAACACTCTTCCAGATCATCCCCTGAAGGTGTTTTTTGATTGAGAGTTAATATTTAAACAGATTGACTTTGTGCTATGTGAAACCCCAAGAAAACACTGGCCATCCTCAAGCCAAGAGCTGTATTGAAGAATCCCCTGGACTCTGAGCATTGCTATTGATTCTGTGGACCAGCCCATTACAATTACATATGCCAGCCAATCCAGTATGTATCTCTTGCTATGAGTCTTTTTCTCACTCTTTCTGTGTGAGAATATGTCTGTGCCTCTTCTGTCCACCTCTGTGTGTATCTGTATGTGTGTTTGTCTGTCTCTCTGTCTATCTCTGTCTCTATATAAGTGTATCTGTGTGTCTATCCATATTCTATCTATGTGTGTGTCTCTGTGTGTGTGCTTCAGTGTGTCTTTGTCTCCTCTCTCTCTCCCATCCCCAATGCCCCAGTGTGTGTGTGTGTGTGTGTGTGTGTGTGTGTGTGTGTGTGTGTGTGTGTGTGTGTGTGTGTGTTTGTATCCCAAGAATCTGGTATGCTTGACAGTGTAAATGTGTGCAGAAGCAGTGAGGCTTTATCCTCTCTAATCTTACTTTTAAAGAAGCAGGTAAAATCAGTGAACCAGAAACCATATGCATGCACACTACTTAGCTGTGATAAACAAAAAGGAAATGTTCAGAATGGAGTCCTGAGCAGAATCATTATCATTCCCTTCAGGGAAACACACTACACACAGGCGTCTACGGATTCATCAACCCAGTCACCAGGAGCAGTTAGAAGGAAATATGATTATACACAGCAGTCAAAGCGTTAGCACACTCCATGCAAATCGGACATTTCCACACTCAGTGGGCCTCGCTGCCAATTGTTCCAGTGGCAAGGAATGCATTGCAAATTTAAGTAAAATGTTTTGCACAATATGGGGAAATAGCAAGCCGCCATGAATTACGGAACAAAATGTATGAATGTTATGTCATGACTACAAATGAAAGCTAGAGTTCCAGAGTGTCAGAGCTGGTCATGGGACACAGATTATATATTCCTTAGCCCAACCATCTTGGTCATTGTCCCCATCTAGGAACTAACCACCTGATCCTGTGTTCACTCCTGATGTGATTATCTCCATGACATTAAACTTTCATCGGTCATATGTGGGATACCCCTGAGCCCAAAGCCTAGCATCTGAAATATCATTTGGGTTTTATATTCTGAGTCTGTGGTAAAGTGCCTTCAGTATGAATTATTCCTTGCTTTTTACAAACAGGAAACAAAGGAAAGGGACAAACACAGAAGTGCATAAGTGACTAATTTGAGCAGAGCCATTTCTATAAGACACTAAGGATGGATATGATGGTAGGCAGGGGCTATAGGGGCAAGAAACATGGCTCAGCAGTTAAGAACACTTGCTGCTCTTCCAGAGGACCAAAATTATGTCTCTAGGACCATGTTAGGCTTCCCACTACAACCTATAACCCCATCTCCAAGAGATCTGACACCTCTTCTAGCCTCCACAGGTGTACGTACGTACGTACGTACACACACACACACACACACACACACACACACACACACACACACACACACACACACCCCACAAATAACAATAAAAGTTACAGGATTTAAAGTAACATTTTAAAATAAAATCTGAAAACACAATCCTTTACTTATTCCATTCCAATCACATTATTTATTCATAGAATGATGGTATATCCCCAATCTCCACCAGTTGAGTCAACAAAAATAAGGATATTCTAGGGGACGGAGAGATGGTACTGAGCCCAGTGCTTGCTATGCAAGTATGAAGACATCAACTGATACCCAGATCCTTCATGCAGAGACTATGCAGCAGTACATATCCATAAATCCAGAACTAAAGAGACACAGAGGAGAGAGGATCCCTGGGGCTTGCTGACCAGCCAGATTAGTCGAATTGGTGAGCTCCAGGTTCAGTGAGAGACCCTGTCTCAGAAAATAAGGTGGCTAGCACTTCAGGAAGGCACTGGTGTCAACCTTGCTTATGAGTGCCTGTGTGTACACATACACACACATACACACACACAAACATATACAGATGTACACACACATAACACATACACTGTATAGCATTCATGCACACACAGAAATGTACACACACATGCCACATATACTATATAGCTGCCTTTGTGAGATGGTATAAACTAGCTGACAACAGTGATTCTCAAACTATGCTGCACAGGTAAATGGTCTCCGAGGTTTTCCCTCAAATGAGTATGTTGTTGTTAAATAAGTTTAGCAAACAACAGAACTTGATTCCACCCACTTTTAGCAATCAATGGTCCCAGTTACATACAGAACCCATAATCAAAATGAAAACCTGGTTAACTCTTGTGAGTAACTCCTGTAAAAATATTGAATCAGTGCTTGTCAAGATAACTGTGGCGAAGGGCTAACTTTCTCTTCATTTCTAGGCATCAGCCTGATATTCTAATAAAGTATAATAAAACTGTTATATAAAATTAAAACATGTAAATCAAGATATATAATATATGAGCCCATATTTTAAAGTTATTACATATATGGACATTTCTCCTTTAAAATGGCATGAATATTTCTAATCACTTAATTTTAATATCTAAAATCAGCACAGATCAGTGACAGTTTGTGACCAGCCCAGTCCCTGGTTCACACTCCAAGCAGTACTGTTGGGTTCTAGAACTCTTGTAATTCTTACTGATGTACATCAAGAATACATAAAATAAGAGAGAACCAACATATTTCACAGATGATTCAGTAGGAATTGTGGAGCCAGAGTGGGACCAGACCTGACTCAGTTTAAGACCCCTAGGTCTGTGTGGACTTCCACAGTTCCTAGCTGTTGAAGCTGTGGACCCAGAGAAGAAGGCCAAGTGGTTTGGGAGTTAGGCTCAGAGGTATAGGGAATTCTCCAGCCTCCAGCTTATATCATAGACCTAATCAGGATGCCAGAGCTGACTAACACAGTATTGACTTTCTGAGGAAGACTAGAGAGAGAGCCTCTGGTTGTACATACCCACCCCACTGAGGAGGAGAACACTTCTACCCTACTGAGACTTGTCCTTTTAGGAACATTTTAAATGCCCCCATTGATAGAAGAAACATAAATCTGAAGGTAGGTAGGTAGGTAGATAGATAGACAGACAGACAATAGATAGATAGATAGATAGATAGATAGATAGATAGATAGATAGATAGATAGATAGATAGATGATAGATAGATATACAGACAGGCAGATGATATATAGATAGATAAATAGAAAATAGATGGATGATAGATATATAGGTGATAGGTAGATATGCAGACAGACAGATGATAGATAGATAAATAAATAGATGATAGATAGATAAACAGATGATAGATGAAATAAATAAGAAAGATTCAACCAACAAACAACTCCAGAGCCATGTACCAGCAAAGAAACAAAACCAACTCAAATTCCCAACAAATATTGATCCAATCTACCTACACTTCACTGAACTTTCTAACAGTAGAAAGAACTTCCCAGCGTAATTAAAGTGAAAATGTCAATATCTGGCTACCTGAACTTAATAAAATATAAATGCACTCACTTGAGAGTTTCAAGCGACATCTGCAAATTGTAGTTGCGTTCCTGTTCCGGCAGTTTGCCGAACTCCACCAGACATGGATGCTGTCTCTTGTTGTCATCTCTAACCTGAAACAAGATGGGAAATCAGCACAGAGGAGCCTTCAAAGTAAAACACAATTGTGAGGGAGATAGCTGGGGAGATGGAACCCCTGACAGCTTCCCCTGACAAGCTCCTGAAATCTTCAAATGTCCGTTGCAAAGGCTGGCATGGTTGGCACTCCCTACTCTCTTCTTGTTACATAGTTGAGAACAATAGTTTAGTTTTCAATTCCTACATGCTTCTGATAGGCTGCCTCTGAGGTCCATGGGTATGCTCACTAGGTTCCTTCCAGAATCTACTCAAATCTCCTTTTTTTCCCATGAAGTTTACCCCATCTGCCTTCCTAATATAGTAATGTGCCCAGTGACCCTACTGCCTACTTCATTTCATTGTACATAACACTATCTGGTAATAGATGAGATCATTTGGGTTTATTTGGTAGCTCAGACTGGCCTTGAACTCACTGGGTAGCCCAGGCAGGCCTTAAACTCAGGATCTTCCTGCCTTAGTCTCCTGCATGCTGGGATTGTAGGCCTGCAACATCATGCCCAGAAGACTAAGTTTTTACTTAATTTATTGTCTATCTTCTTTCAATGGAAGTTCAAAACAATGGAGATTCTAGGCCTCGGACAATAGCCCAGCCTCTGACACACAGCATTAGAATATGAACAAACTCTGAAAAGATATTGCGACGACTTCAGCTTTACTCTGTAGTGCTCTGTCCATCTAGAATCAGTCTACTCAGGGACATGAATAAGCAACACGACTGAAACACATGAACTCCAAGGTAGTTCTCAGCTCAGCCTTCATAATCACCTTCTGAGATCACAAATGAACCATGACCTTAACAGATTGATTAGCACAATAAAGGTTTCCTTCACTGTAATCTTTGCCAGTGTTTCTTGGTGTCCACTAGGGACTGGGCACAGAATTTTATCAATCTTTCTATAACCCCCCAGATCCAAAATAGTCCATGGATGCTCAAGTCCATTCTCTGAGGTGACAATGTCTGTACACAGAACCTATGACATTCCTCCTCACTTCCATGCACACACGTTTTAAGTCATCTCTACATGATTTCCAACACCTGAAGAACTGATGGTATTGTGTCAACAGTTGTTACACAATCAACATTAGGAATAATGACAACAAGAAGAAGTCTATCCGTGGTCAGCACTGATGGAAATTGTTTTCTGATTTTTTTTACCTACATGCAATTGAATCCATGAAGTAGAACCAAGTGATAAGAGCCAAGAGGCAAGTGCATTATTGGTCACACTATATTCAATATTATAGGAAGGAATTCATGAAGATGCTCTCTATTCTTAACTTAGCAATTAAATTTTTGTAATCTTTGTAAAGTCCTAAATTACATAGGCATTCCTGCCCTGGTACCACCTTGATGACAGCCCATCAGTTGTGAAGGAATAAATTACTCCATGGGAACAATTTCCAGATTCTATATATGCCACTGAAAAAGTGTGCAAACATGAGCAATTTTTTTCTTTAGAGACAAATTGGAAATCATGACTTTATTCCTTTTTCTCTGGATCATTAGAAATGAACAGAAAATACAAATGAAGCAGAGTTACAAAAATTGAACTGAAGACTCCAATTTTCAAGTCCTAAATTGTGAATATAAAAGCAAGAATGAATGAGCCTGGACATAGTCCCCTGTTTATGTAATCTCCGTCTAAATTCTCCACCCTATTCCAGAGAAGAGCCAGAACTGCCATGTCTCTAAGGTGAACAGAAAGAATCGGAACACTGCCTTGTCCCTTCCCTCTCTTACCATATCCTACACCTGACTTTGGAAGCACCCTTGCACTGTCTCACCAAGCCCACTTCTAGGCACCAGGGTATCAGAAAGACATCTCTCCTCCAACACCTGGTTTTCTCTCTCTGTTCCTGCCACAATAGTCTCATGCTTTTCATATCATCAAAGTTCTCTGGGCCCGAGCACAGAGACAAAACAAAAATGTCACCTTTTACCACTTTAGCCCCCTATGAATAAAGTCACACTGGGACCAAATATCTTTGTCAAATGCCTTCTGTCCTTATCTTCCTCTGTACCATGATGATTTAGGTTTCTACTTTATAACCACACTGTACCACTGACAGATCACTAGAAATGTCCCATTTCTTCTTCTATGTCCTTTGACACATGCCAAGTTTCTACCTATACTACAATCCTGATCTCTGCTTGCCAAATTATCCTTTATGCATCTAAAGTTTGTGTTCATCTGGAAGCTTTCCTTGGTTTCTACAAAAAGATGTATACATTTCCTTTATACTCTGAGGTTGTTTGTCTGTCTATCACTCAAGTGAACACAAAATCCCCAAAAGTCAAACACAGAGTCAGACCTAGCAGTTCAAGTCTGTCATCTCAGCTACTCAAGAAGCTAAGGCAGAGAGATTTCAAGTTCAAGGTCTGCCTGGGCTCTAGAGTGAACTCAAGACCAGCTTGGTCAACTTATTGAGACCTAATTTCAAAGTAGAAAGTAAAAGAGGACTGGGGAGGAAGGGATGCATCTTAGCAGGGGGACACTCTGTACCTTTAGTTCCCTTTAGTAGCTGGGAACTCCTAGGGTTTTGCATTTAGCAGGAAGAGCCTATGTGATATTAAAATGGAACAAGATTTAACCAAAGTGTAATGGGAATTATTTCACTCTGTTGTTAAACAAACAAACAAAAAAAAAACACATAACTAAGACTTGCTGGAAAACCTATCTCTGAGGCCACCTTATGACCTTGTAACAAACCATTTTGTGTAAGCACAGGCCCAGTAAAGGCTGCTATTATATGAGAATTTTTTCTGTCTTTTGCATGAACTCTTTTAGTCTTCCAAGCCTATAACCATCCTTGTCTTACACTGAAACTTTTGGTGAATTTTGTCCATGATTCCTCTGACAGCTGATATGTTTATAACCTCTCTCCCTGGTGACGTCGGCCAATGGTTCAATTTTATATTCAGCACTTATCTACTTCCTTGGTTTTTAAGTGTCAATGAAGTCAAGCAATCTGGGTAACTCACATCTGAAAGCCCAGCAAAGGCAGGAAGATGGTCATGGAGTGCAGCATCAGAGTAGGACACATAGCAAATTCAAAGCATTCACAAAAACTAAAAGCAAGCAAAGAACAAAAAGCCAAAGAATGACACCCAGAGGAAGGTATTAAGTATTTGCCAGTTTGAGCAATGGTGGAACATTATTTAGTGGAGTAGAGAATTTTTATTTGTTGCTGAGTTCCAGAAGTTATACAGTGGAAGAATATCTATGAGTCTCATACTCTACCAAGTGTCTCCCCAAACATACAGTCTATTGCTGTTGTCCTGGGTTGACCCCCAGAGGTATAAAATAAGTCTATTGCTGAAGATACTATAATTTCAGAAACAGGATCTAGAGACCCCTGAGCTGGAACAAACCTGAATGACTCCTCCCTGAGGACTAGCTGTCATGGTACCAGAAGGCACTTTTGGAAGGCAAGCTTCCAAAGTAGGGAGACCACCAACAATCCTACTCAGCTATGAAATCTATGAACCAAATCAACAACCAGCATGGTAAGATAATCCTATGGGTACAGTAGTGACACAATACATTGGTAGTAAGCAACCATTTAAGATCTGTCCAAAAGAGTGAAAGCACACCTGGAACTGGAAACTTCGCTAATTACTCAGAGTTAGAAAAGTCATGGATATTGAAGGAGAACCTACAAACACTACTTTACTAAACTAGCATAATCCCTAATATCGCTCTAAAGATTTGTCCTTATACCCACTAATAAGTGTAGTCTTCACCCTTCATCAAGGGTACTTTTCTTTACAACAGATGGAGAACACTACAGAAAACCACAATCAAACAAAATGCAGAGTTGGGGAGAACAGTCCTAACGGACACATCTGTAAAACACTCTTGCACCTAAGGCACGGGCAACATTACAGAATAATGGGTAGAAAGATTATAAGAGCCAGAAGACCAGGGAGTTTGATGTGAGATCACACCTCCTAGTAATGTCAGAAGCTATACCCAAAAAGTCTACTGACATGATTGCCCAAACATGAGTTGAACAAGGAAAACACCAATAGACATGCCAAAGTGTATGGGGGAAAGTCTATGAGGACTCAACCCTACATAAAGAACCACAGGCAGCTAAAGAATACTGAGATCATGAGAAATAATCTCCTCCAGGGAAGAGAACACCAATCGATTACCCAATACCAAATAATTAATTTGTTTTGAAAACATACATACAAGTGACATTATATAGACTGCACAGGTTATATTTAAGCATATATATGTGTGTGTGTATACACATATGTGCATAATATATATTATACACACATATATACACGTGTAACAAAAATTAATGGGGAAAAGCCCACAAATTTAAAAGAGAGCTAGGAGAGATATACAGGAGTGTTTGGAGAAAAGAAAGAGAGGGGAAAATGATGTTACTATATTATAATCTCAAAAATTTTTTTAAAAGAATAACTAAAATAGAAGGCAGAAAATGTGGTCTCTAGTTAATGAGCTATTCTTCATAACTATATAATGCCTGCCAACACAATTCTACAGAAATTTTCTGCTTGGTTCCCATCAGGGAAACTGAAATAATGACCAGAAGCCAATACTCTATAACAATAGTCCAAGCTGATAGCCTTCACATGAGAGTCCATGTCAAATGACAAAATACTAGACATATTAGCATGACTACCAATACTAATCATGTACTCCATTCAGAGTTCAGTGTAGGTGTCATGGACAAATGTACTAATTTCCATACTGGGTCACTCATGAGAAAGCATGTCAGCCTTTGGGCTACTTATCCAAGCTGTATTCTAAAAGCGCAAGTACTACAAGAGCCTGTTAAAATACATCACAAACTGAAAAATCTTAAGCAAGGTTTTCCTGAAAAATTATAAGGTGAAATCCTCAGTGAATAAATGTTTGGAAACATACACAACTATTAGTGGCCACCCTATCTTCAAACCATGGAGCCAACTGTGAGCATCTACCCATGGGTATCTGCTGCTCTATCTGTCTGGGATAGGAGGAGACTATCAGAGAAAAATCAAATTAACTTATTTATTTTCATTCCAGCTTCAACTTTTGTTTTTGCTGTTTTCTAATTTAGAAATACAGGCTCATTATCTAGATTTAACTTGAATTTTAAAGTACAACTTTCAGTCCAAACACTAGTAACTTTCATGTCAGGAAGCCAACCACTACTGCCATTCCCTTTGGTTTTTAAAAAGATGTACAGAGCTAAGATGCCTCAAAAAAAATCAATTCTATTGATTCATGTCATACCACAGCAGGTTGAATGAGCAAATGCTATCTTTCCAAATGATTTAAGAACAGAATCTGAGAATAAATTTCAAAATCATATACCGGACCATACTGCCAGCCAAGCTCAATTTTATTCATAACCCAGAGCTCATGGATATTCTCTGCCAGTTTTTCTCTTATCCTTTCCAGGTGAGGAGGCAACACAATCTGGAAAAGGGGGAGAGAAAAGGTTAATCAGGAACAGATGCTGGAGATGTGGAAAGCTGCTGCGCCAACAAGCCTTTCTGGGAGCCAAAAGAAATGCATGTGTCTCCCAGGCCATTAAAATACAATAAAATAATTGGGTTCTGAACCAGCTATTTCACGGTGTTTGCTGCATAAATGTTGGTGTGTATGTGTGTGTACTCATTTAGGACTGCAAGTAAATGAATGGACAAAGAAAACAGAGTAAAGTATAATAAGGTAGAAAAGACCAATTATTAGATACTGATTTATTGAGTTATTTAGTGGTTTTACCTGAAGCACTTCTAGCACTGCCTATTTGATAAGCATGGCTTTACTTGCTAGGGGAACAGAATGACCTCGAGAAAGAGCTGAATCCATGGGTCATTGCCCTTAACAACCTGCTGACTGACACACGCTTCTATGGAATCTTGCACCTTGTGATTTTAGAGTACAAAATGAAAATACAAACTAGAGCCAGCCTCAAAGTCTTTCAGGAGCTATTCTGGCTTCAGTCCACTGGTGAAATTAACCCTCTTTCACTCTCATTGGTGTTGGGGTGCTTATTCCAGAAAGATTCCCAAGAGCACTGGTGGAGACAGCTGAGAGATGCTAAGTGGGACCAATACCAAGTGCACATCAGTCAGAAAGAAGAATCACCCAGCACGTGAGGCCACCCCATCAGTGCCCGCAGACTTAGTGCAAGGCAAGTCAGGAGGCTGCAGATAGTTCATGATCCTAGGCATCTGACAAAGTGATTGATTTACCATGAAAGCTCTGATATACCCTTCCAGTGTTCCCTCAACTTACACTTCAAGGAACAGGGCAGGTCGTACTTTACACTTTCCCATTGGAGAAAGTGTTTAGGGACCTCTTGAAAAAGACCACAAATTGGTTTACCAAAGGAGGATATGATGGCTAAATGACTGGTAAAAACTGAAGGTTCTAGAACCTGGTATTAAGTCAACTTTTGGTGCGGGAGAATTGTCTGTATTCTGTCAATCATGATTTAAATAAACGCTGATTAGCCATTAGCCAGACAGGAAGTATAGGTGGGAAAACCAGACAGGAAATAGAGGTGAGGCAATGAGAACAGGAGTATTCTGGGAAGAAGGAAGTTCTCTTGGCACTCCCGTCCAGACCACCGAAGAAGCAGGATGTGACCTGCCCCGCTGAGAAAGGTACTGAGCCGTGTGGCTAACATAGATAGGAATAATGGGTTAATATAACTTAAAAGAACTAATACTTAGCCTGAGTTAATGGGCCAATCAGTTTACAACCTAATGTAGACTCTCTGTGTGATTTTTCTTTGGGACCTAATGACTGTGGGACCTGGTGGGAGGACAGAAACCAGCCCAGCCTTTCATACTACAAACTTTGGACTTTAGAAACGTCTTCCATGTTCCAAACTAATAAACAAGCTGAATGATCTAATCAACATTACTGGAGTTATCGGATCTTTCAAATAGAGAAGCATTTAATTCACTCCCAATCTCAGGATCCTGTTATATCTATGAGACAAAAAAAAAATTCTGTATATCATGATAACAGTGGAGCATTATGAAAGAAGCATAGCAAAACACAGAATAGATGTTTGGAGAACACAAAGGAAAGTATTATTTTATGGGATCCATTAGTTGAATGGCTGCAAAGTGCACTGCTATGGGCTGCAATCCAAACTTGAGAGCCACTGTATTTTGATAGTCATCAGTGTCTCTTTCTGTACCTGGCTGGTATCCACAGGAACGGGTGTGAAGGCAGCTTGGGTCAGGGACACTGTGGGCCCCAGCAAATCTCGTGTGTATGTCCTTTCTTGCTTATATTCTCGACTGTGTTCTACTTTCAATTTCTCTTTCGGCAGAACAGCTTCATAGCAAGCTGCATAGCCAGGTGGAGGGAGGAACTTGAATTCTCCATGTCTCCCCCCAAGCAAAAAGCGAACCCTATAAAAGAAGCAAGTTTGAGTCAATCATATCTTTGATATACATGAGAGTTTTCTAATTGAAAAACATTAGGTAAATTTATTAACACAAAACTAACTTTGTCACGGCCACATTTCTCTTCCCTGCTAAGTATCTATAGTGGCTTAAATGAGAAATGTCCCTCATAGCTTCATGCATCTAAACACATGTGTGCTTAAAATGGCAGGATCTGGATGAGTTTCCAGGAAAAGAGTATCAGTCACTGTCCTGAACCTAATGTTATGGAGGAAATGCATCGCAGGCGATGGGCTTTCGGGGTTTATAGGCTCACCCTACTTGCTGCTCTGGCTCTGCTTCATGTATGGATGAACATGTGACCATCCTGACTTCTGCTCCAGCTGTCATGCCATGTCTTCCCTGCCATTATGAACTCTAACCCTTTGGGACTACAAGCCAAAATAAACTCTTCATTGTTTTTGGTCATGACATTTTCACAGCAATAGAAAAGTAGCCAATACAATATCATTATAGTCTTATCACCTAGGAATCTAAGAGCCTCTCCCCCAAGAGGCCAAACACAAGAGCATCATAATGACCAAAGAAGAAAGAAAATTCAGCTCAAATATACCTAGCATGTGATGAACTAGAAATAACAGTTTTGTACTGAAAGGTACATTATCACATGTCCATGAATGAAGAATGTATTTTTAGCAACTCAATGTCTCAAGGCACCCAAGTACTAATCAGGCACAGTAAAGATGAGACCTAACTACCTGTGTGCTTAAAATGGCAGGATCTGGATGAGTTTCCAGGAAAAGAGTATCAGTCACTGTCCTGAACCTAATTTCCTAAAGAAATTTCCTTAAAGAAGCCCTAGGTGCCACCTCTGCTTGCTGAGAAAGCAGGTAGCCATAATTACAATACTTTGTCAATTTCAACAAAAGCAAAGAACTCACTAAGATTTTGTGCACATTACATTCAATTAAGTACGTGAGCTTTATGGAAGGAACTTTGAAACAGTTGCATGACAGTAATGATAAAGGTGTTCAGTTTACAAAATAATCAGCTAACATTTTTAACTCGTTATAATTCATTTTCATGCCACCTCTTCCAGATTAGACACATCTGGAAATGGTTACCTTGAAGGGAAGTCCTAAGGTTAGTGAAGCAGGGGAGAGTCCTCTGTGGAAGTACGAGCAGTGAGAATAGAAACAAGCCAAGCAACAGAGAGATACTAACTTTATTCCTGCAGAGAAACTAACAACCGGAAAGAACAGGCCATCGATATTGAAGTTCTCAAACATTCCTTGGACAGGTTGTCCATTAATGCGGAATGAGATGCTCGGGGCACTTAGATCTAAACAGCAACTGATGACATCGTCAGTTCTCAACAAGTGCTGATTGGGTGAGCTCACAGTTCGAGCTATACAACCTGTTGGGGAAACAGTAAGTAAGGTAAGATTTAACACAGAGAATCGTGCTTTAAGCTACTGCAAGAGTGATGACCAAAACACAAGGGAAGGTGGAGGTTAATGTCTATAGCCCACTGGGCAAGACTCAGGACCAGCAAAGTGATCAACACCTGGGATTGTTTAGACTAGGTTGAGGTGGGAAGCCCCACCCTGGAAATGAGCAGCATTATCCCCCAGGCTGCAATCTCAAACTCCATAAAGGGTAGAAAGAGAGCTGACACCAGCAATGGTACTCTTTGCATCCTGGTTGTGCACACAATGTCACCAGCTGCTTTCTGCTCCTGCCATCATGCTTTCCCCACCATGATGGACTGTATCTCCTGGAACTTGGGCCAAAATGAGTTCTTCCTCAATGAAACTGTTGATGGGTATCTTGTCACAGTCACAAGATGTGACTAATATGTGGACTGTGAGTCTCCAAAATAAGTATCACGTGCTAAACTCTTGCTCAAAAAGAAAGCAAGAGCTAGAGAGCTTGACTTGAAAAGGGGCCTAGAAGTTTCTGCATATACATGTATACTATTTGATGCAGAAATGATCTCAGTAAAAATATAACAATTTGCTTGGTGGTGGTGGTATATGCCTTTAATTCCAGCACTTAGGAGGCAGAGGCAGGTGGATCTTTGTGAGTTTGAGGCCAGCCTGGTCTACAAGAGCTAGTTTCAGGACAGGCTCCAAAGCTAGAGAAACCCTGTCTCGAAAAACCAATAATAATAATAATAATAATAATAATGTCAGATGAAATCTAGGAAAGCATCAAACTGTCAATAGCCCCTGCCACCTACCACTTGACTTATACAGCCCTTGGCAAATGACTTACCCTCTGAACCTTGATTTATTTCTGTTTTTGTGCATGTGGTATTGTTTCAGGTTTTGTTTTGTTTGAGACAGGGTTTCTCTGTGTAGCCCTGGCTGTCCTGGAACTTGCTCTGTAGATCAGGTTGGCCTCGAACTCAGAGATTCACCTGCCTCTGCCTCCCAAATGCTGGGATTAAAGGTATGTGCCACCATGCCTGACATTGATTTCCTTTAAGCAGAACACTAAATAGTACCACCTTCTAGAATAAGTATGCAGACAAAAGTAATAAATGATTCAAAAGCAGCAGTCTCGGGCACAGCGGATGGTTAGTACCCTTTATTTTTCATACCCTCTTAATTTCATAAATACAAAATAAAGTCAGGATAGTGGAAGCAGGAAGTTCCTCTGTTTTTGCAGCATATTGCTTAGTGTGAGAAAATTAATGGCTGATTTGCTTTTGTTTTATAATAAAATTTATTTTACACATGATCTTGGTTGGCTTCTTAGGTACAGCAGAATACAATCAAAAACATGAAGTTATTTGATGAATGTCATACTTTTCTCTGAACAACCAATGATATCAACCCACTCTTGATATCACAAGTCCTCAGCTAATTAGTCCCAAGGGGCATCCACTACACACAGCATACTAGAAAAAAAGGGAGGTATAGGTTAACTCAAAACATAGGCTGACAGGCACCAACATATCCACAATTAGAGGAAGGACGTCATGACTCACACTTTGCTATAAAAATTTATAACACTTTTCACTTTCATTTCATTCAAACAAACACATTTATTATGTGTTTGTTTATGGGTGTTATGACGATTTGAATAAGAATGGCCCCTATAGGCTCATATATTTGAGTGCTTAGTCAACAGACAACAATTTAAAAAGAATTAGGGGGTATAGCCTCGTTGGAAGAAGTGTGTCACTGTGGGTGAGCTTTGAGGTTTCAAAAAATACCACTCCTGGGCATATATCCAAAGGATGCACAATCAAACCACAAAGACATTTGCTCAACGATGTTAATTGCAGCATATTTATAATAGCCAGAACCTGAAAACAACCTAGATGCCCCTCAACCAAAGAATAGATAAAGAAAATGTGGTACACTTACATAATGGAATATTACTCAGTGGTAAAAAAAAAAAACAGTATCTTGAAATTTGCAAGCAAATGGATGGAAAAAATCATCGTTAGTGAGGTAACCCAGATCCAGAAATACAAACACAGTACTCACTCATAAGTGGATATTTGCCACAAAGCAAAGAATAACCAGGCTACAATCCACAACTCCGGAGAAGCTAGGTAAAAGGGGGGACCCCAATAGGGACACAAATGGAGGGCCCCAGGAAAGGGAAATAGTTAAGATCTCTTGGGTAAACTGGGAAAGGGAGTAAAAGAGAGGAGATGGGAACGCGAGGACTCGAGATGGAGATGGCTGAGTTGGGAAATGGACCCAGAGTGGGAGCAATAAAAGAGATACCTTGACAGAGGAAGCCATTATGGAGTTAGGGAGAAACCCAGTCCTAGGGAAATTACCAGGAATCCACAAGGATGACCCCAGCTAAGACTCCTAGCAACAGTGTGGAGAGGGTGGGTGTCTGAATTGGCCTTCAGCTATAATCAGATTAGTGACTACCCTAATTGTCATCATAGAACCTACATCCAGTAACTGATGGAAGCAGACGCAGTGATCCACACAGCCAAGCACTGGGCTGAGTTTCTAGAACTTAGTTGAAGAGAGGGAGGAGGGATCATATGAGCAAGGGGGGGGGAGGTCAAGATCATGATTAGGAAAACCACAGAGACAATTCACCCGAACTAGTGGGAACTCATTAACTCTGGATTGACAACTGGGGATCCTGCATGGGACTGAATAATCCCTCTGAATGTAGGTGACATTTATGTGGATTGATCTGTTGGGGAGGGGACCCTGGCAGTGGGACCAGACATATCCTGGATGCATAAACTGGTTTTTTGGAGCCTATTCCCTATGGTGGAATATGCTGACTCCCCAAAGGAGGCCTTACCTCCTCTGAGGAATGGATAGGGGTATAATGGGAGGAGGAAGAGGGTGGGAGAATGGGATGGAGGGGGAACTGGGGCTAGTATGCCTAATTAAAAATGTTTTAAATAAAAAAACCCACTCCAGGCTGAGTCAGTCTCTCTCTCTCTCTCTCTCTCTCTCTCTCTCTCTCTCTCTCTCTCTCTCTCTCTCTCCTCTGTCTGTCTGTCTCTCTCTCTCTGACTGTAGATCAGATAGCAGCTTTTAATTACTTCTCCAGCACCATGCCTGCCATACCTGCTGCCATGCTTCCCACCATGAAGATGGGAACCTCTGAAACTGTGAGCAAGCTCCCGAGTTAAATGCTTTATTTTATAAAAGTTACCTTGGTCTTGTTGTCTCTTCACAGCAATAGAACACTGACTAAGATAGGTGTATAGGCACACATGTGCTCAGGCACACATGTGTGCCATGACGATCCTGTGGAGGTTAGAGGATAACTTGTCCATTCTCTCCTTCTATCACATGTGTCCTGAGGAGCAAACTCTGCTCTTCAGGATAGCAGCAAGCTCCTATACCAACTGAGACTTCTCTCCATCCCCCATGCTTTGCATAAACACACACACACACCACACACACACACACACACACACCACACACACACACACACACACACACACACACACACACACACTACACACACCATACATACACAGAGAGAGAGACACACACACACCCCTTTTTATTTCTAGCATACCAAGGATTCTAAGCAAGAACACATTTAAAACACCAGTGGTAGCCTGGTCTACAGAGCAAGTTCCAGGACAAGCTCCAAAGCTATACAGGAAACCTTGTCTCAAAAAACAGAAAAACAAAACAACAACCACCACCAGTGAAAGTCTCTTCCTTCTAAACTGTAGACACTGTTTTGATCCTATCAATATACACTTCTTTCAGCATCAGAATCATTATTAGGTACATCTTCTAGAACTCCCTGAATATTGTAAAAGCAGCTTTCAAAACAAGAAGAAACAAAAACACAAAGCAAAGCAGCTCCTGGGAAAAATGTTGATTTCCTTGCTAATGTTAAGACCCACAGTTAATAAGAGTGTTCCTATTTTAGCCATGATACTAAAATTACACATTAACTGCAATCCAATAGACTGTTCAGCTTTATTGACATTGCTGCGACGAAGCTAATGAACACCTAAGGGTTGCCCATGTCCTCTTCTCTGGAAAGTCTGTAGCACAAGGCTAAGACAGAGAGTGAATGAAGAACTCAAGGCCATGGCCTGAATGGCACACACGGTGTAGAAGCTTCATGATCACATGTTCAGGTCTCGCCTTGAATGGCCATTCCATCGGCCCATCCTTGTTTTCTGCTTTAGTTGACAGGGAGGAGCAGCAGGTAGATTCACAGCTTTGGTTAATAAATCCACACTGATCTTTCCTCCACAGTTCTCCTCCATTTAGAGAATTTAGAGAATTTTCAATTCTCTAAAAGTTTCCAGAGCTTCACGCTCCTGTCCTCATCTGGGATGCCTCAGTAACAATGGTGTGCATGGTTGGATGTGGAGAGAACAAACGAAGACGTCACTCAGAACTTGACTTGGAGCCAAATCCCCGTGTTAAGGAATACTGGGCTCTAATTACACATTGTTCAGTGGGGAAACATGTGTTCTCTCCTAGAAGCTGCCAGTTTGATGCTTTCAATCCTACAACAACCATCAAAAAGAAGAAAAATAGACAAGCAACCCCGAGGGAAGCTGCCTTAGTATGAATGTGATGTAGAACTTAGGCACATTCTATCTAATTTACATTGGTCTTTGCTGACTGAATCCCAGGTTAGAAAATTGTGTCATAAGCCCTTAAAAAGAACATACGTATGACTTGTAGTTTCTTGGCACTTTAAAAGATGGACAAGGGGCCATGGAAATGGCTTAATGTTTGACAAAGGTTTGTGGCATATTCATGAGGACACAAATTCACATCCCAGAACCCATATAAAAGACAGACATACAGTCTGTCACACATACATGCATGTCTGTCATCCCAGCTCCCCTGTGTTAAAATGGGAGAATCTTTGGACTCTGTTGTACATGGTGGTAATGAGATCCTGTCTCAAACTGGGCAGAAGGCACAGACTGATACCAGAGGTGGTCCTCTGACCTCTACACATGCATGCGTGCACACACACATACACGCACATACGTACACACGTAAACATGCAAGCACATACATAAATCTCACACAAAGAAAAAAGATTTTAAAGTTGAAAAATAAGTTCTCTTGACAACAGAGTTTCAGGGCAATTTTCTCCAGGAATATCTTTCCTATGGCACATCTACACACACTTAAGTTCTACCCTTTCTTTCTCTTTAGCACTTTCTCATAAAAGCCTAAGGCACAGGTTTTCACTGCAGCAGCATGAAGCTCTTCTAATATGTCAAAAGGAAAAGTTGCAAGGCAGTGTGAGATCTGAAGTAGTGAGGTGCCCGGTAAAGCAATTTCAGGCTTTGTGTCTGAGGAATATTTCCCCCCAAAGCACTGCCTACAAGGAAAACACTTAAACATGGCTCCTTTATCCAGTGGAGGGTCCATTTCCCAGGAAACAATTCTCAAAAGTGAGGGTAAAACAGTATTTGACTAAGCGTTCTTTCCCTGTCCTTGGGACCACAGAAAATTACCATGGGAACAAGGAAGTCATTATGGCTCTGATCAGATCGGTTTATGCTCTTGAAGGGAGGCAATATAAGCTTTTCTGAGGTGCCTGGCCACAAAACTCCAAGAGCTAGATGAGCCATGCAAAACATGGCTCCCTCACAACATCTGAACTACTGACACCGAATAAAAGAAGTCCAAGAACTATTATTATGTAGATGTAACTCTACAAAGTGCTTTGAGCTCATTAATGTTATTACCATCAACTCTTGGACTTAATTCACTTAGATCTTTAAGCCTTTTTTCCAGAATTTATTAGGCCTCTATACTATTAAATGAGCATCACTCACAACCAAGAGACAAAATCCAGCTTTTATAACTTAAGGTAACTTTCTGTGTCTTTTACACACTAAGTGTCAGATATGTCAAGGTCACCAAGAACTGTCATATAAATGCAGCTTCATGACCTGCACATGCATGCAACATTCAGGTGAACCCAAGCACCTGAAAACAATAATACTATGCAAAAATAATACTATATTACTGTGCAAGAACTAAACTTTGAAGTAAACCAAATTATACCCATTTGTGATCTGGAGAAAGAAATACAAATTGTTAACATATAGCATTTGCTATAAGTGCTCAAGTCACTATCGAGAATTGGCAGCTGGTATCTTGATTATACATGTAGCTTTCAGTTTTCCACACCTGTTAAGTTATGCCATGATTGGACTGGTCCCCTGGAGCTTCCATTTGACTGGCTTTTACACTATCTCACTGAAATCTAAACTAGTCGTTGTATTGTATGTTTTTTATGATGAATATTAAACCTTTGCACATACCAATTAAAGTGATTCAGAAACACCTGAGATTCTTGCAGTTCGTTCATGTACTAGAATGTCCTTTTAAAACACACATTCACAAGCTTTACAACCTTTTGGAAATGTACTATAATGCAATTAGTTTCTTTTTCTGTAGTGAAACTCTGCTTTTTGTTAAACTCTTGAACTCATCACTTCGGTGTTGAAGTTCTGATCATCAAAAGTTCTCAGCATTCAGAAAAGCACAACAGGTCACCAGAGCTCCATCTGGAAGTTGTTTAAGGAAAAGGGACAGTGCCTACCTGACCAGAGGTGAAGGCCATCGAACCCGTAGGAGAAGAGGTCATCACCAACGCCATTACCACCCCACTCTTCACCCCCGCCGGGGTATGGGGAATACCCTTCAGTGGAAGCCCAGCCCACTCGCAGGTGAGTAGCTTCTGCTGTCACGAAGGGTTCAGTGTGGTCCACCATGAGCTCGTAGTACCACTTCTTATACTGCGCAGACCCTTCGCTGACGCCCAGGAAGATATTAGGCCTCATGCTTTTAGAAGGAAAAAGACAGAGAAAACTTCTATTGGTTCCGTTCCTCATGATTCTCAATATTATTCCTGATTCTCTATAATGTACATGTGTGATAGCCACTGCTGTCAGTCTGACAGGCTCTAGACTCATTTAGGACACCAACCTCTGGACACATCTGTGATCATGGTTCTAGATTCAGTTCATTGAGATAGGCAGTACCATTCCACGTGCTAGGGTTCTGGACTAAGTAAAGAGAGAAAGCAAGCTAGGCACCAACATTCATCCCCCTGCTTCCTGTATGCTCATGCAAAGTGCCCATCCATCTTGTGCACCTATTGCCATGCCTTGCCCCACCTGTACCCGCAACTGTAAGCCAGAATAAACAATCCCTCCCCACATTGCTTTTGCCAGGTGGTTTCTCATGCCAAGTAAAGTAACTGACCCAACCTCCTAAATCTACATTTTAAAAAATATCAGAGAATGATAATACTACCACTGAGGTGATACCCAGGAAGTCAGTAGCCCCAGTTCACTGAGGTGATACCTGGGCAGACAGCAGCCCCAGTTCACTGAGGTGATACCCAGGCAGACAGCACTCCCAGTTCACTGAAGCGATACCCGGGCAGACAGCACCCCCAGTTCACTGAGGTGATACCCAGGCAGACAGCACTCCCAGTTCACTGTGAGCATGCAGCACCTGATGTTTGGTTTACTCAGTCAAGTCTGCCCATGGTCTAATTGGACTTTTTCCATAACTGATATTTTGAAAATTTCATATCATTAATCAAATGTAGATCATAAAATTAAATACTTGATACAACAGGACCACATAATAAATAGACCCAGGACATGTGAACCTTCCTAATATAAGGGCCATGAAACATGGGTTATGATATGGTCAATGGTAACACATCACTAGTGAGGGTTATTGCCGCCTGTCAACTTCTTCCTTGCTTTGAAAAGACAACTTTTGGCAAGTTTTATCTAAATCTATTTTAAGAGTGGGCTTACATTCTGTGGTGATCCCAAGGAGAAGTGGAGGTGGCAGTGAGTATCACTCATTAACATCAGGACTGACACACACAAAAAGCCTCATCACTCCTGTTTAAACAGCACAACACAGGGAGCCTGGAAAGGTAGTTCAGTGGTTAAGAGCATGGTTTGCTCTTGCAGAAGACCCTGGTTCAGTTCCTAGAACTCACAAGGCGACTCACAACTGGCTATAACCCCAGCTCCAGGAGACCTGATGCCCTCCTCTGACCTCCAGGCATGTATGTAGTACACAGATATATCATGCATTTGAACTCATAAAGTAAAAATGAGAAAATCTTTTAAAAGCTTCAGATCTCATAGCACTTCTGTTTTTAGAAGAATAAAGTGGCAGAGTCTGATGGAGAGCCCTAGTTACTCTACCACACAGCATTTTGATGGGTTTTTCTGGTTTACTGATTTTTTTATTAATCTGGAGGGATAGGAAAGACAGAATGGCATAGTGCTCACTAGCTCAGCTTCTGCAGACAGACCCAAGGATTACCCCACTCCCACCTTCATCATCTGCAAAAGTTAGACAAGAGCAGGACCAAAGAAAGCTCACAAAACACAGACAGCACAGGTCATCAGCAAGTCACAGCCCTAGGTAGCTTGTAGGTGACACTCATGACTGTCAGATTCCCTAAAAGGCTAATCCGATGGAAAATGCCATTTCTTTAGATATTTAGTTTGAAATGTGTTAGACTGGGGGCACTATTTTTTTAATCACTGATAGTAAGCACATTTGCAGAATATTGAAGAACAGTGTGGCTTCTTACATGCCAGTGGTTATCTGTCTACACATGAAAGTGAACGGAAACTCTTACATGTGTGTTTGCACTGAGTCCATACTTTGTTCATCCATTGCTATTTTATTAACCTCTGTACTTCGTAGAAAACAATATTTGTTCAATGGGGGAACAGACACAAATGCTCAGTAATACAAAGAGGCCTTCTGCTGGCTTCCATGGAGAGAGAGCTCCTTGCTGTGGTGTGAAGTGATAGACAATGCCCACAGGAACTTACCTGCTGACATGATTCACAAGACGGGTCTGCAGTAAGAGATCTCGTCCTGGCAGCAGATTGTCACAGATGAGATGCTGGTTGGAACGGACAGCAACCCCATGGCAAACACAAAGAGAGCACAACACGTCCAGGACCTGGGGAGAGACAGCACGTCCAGCTGACCCTGACTTCATCAACAGAACTTTCCACGAGGCAATCACAACCCCAGCTGTGATTGATCACGTCATTTCTTCTCTCTCTCTCTCTCTGACACACACACACACAAACACACGCATGTATGATGTGTATGTACATGCATGTGTGGTGTACATGCATGTTCAAATATGTGTGGACATGTATATGTATATGTGCACATGAAAAAATAGGTTGATGTTGGGCATCTTCCTGAATCATTCTCTCCACCTTATCTATTGAGGCAGGGTCTCTCACTTGAACTGAGGGCTTGCCAATCTGACTACTCTAGATTCAGTTTGCCCAATGGGGTTCCTTATTTCTGCCTCCCAAGCACTGGGATTACAGGAAGCCGTCACAGTGTCCCAGCATTCATGTGGAAGACGGGAATATGAACTCTGGGTATCCTGCTTTCACAACACTTGATCATGTCCTACCTACAGCCTCAGCTTGGTCATTGCAACATGACAGTGTATGTCCCAGTGACTCTCCAGCTTTCTTTCACATACAAAGCAAGAACTGTTTGTACTCTTACAGTTACAAGGACTATATACAAAACATGGTAACTAAGGATGAAAAACACTCATAAAGATGTCAGCACCTTGAAATTATCTTAGGTTTGTATATATCTTAACTATTAATTCATCTATAACAGATACATAAAGACAAAAGCCAGACTGATGTATAGGCAATCAAGTATGCTTAGATGCATGTACATGCTCTGAATTTTAAATCACTATATAACATGTTAGATATTTTGGCCTCTCAGTATTTCACTCCTTTTTGGCTTGTTTGGCATTTATCCCATTTTTATCACTGCCTATTTTTTCAGTAGGCAATCACATGCACACGGTTCAAAATTCCTATCATTTCATTACAGTAAAAAACATGTAAAGCCCTTTCTTCTAGTCTCAAGATACAGCCTACTCTCCGCTATGAAATGATTCTAGAATTCACTCACAGAAATCAAAAAGGCTCAGTTACCTTGTGGTTTCTTCCATGCTTGTCTAAAAGTGAGATGATAGATTTGATATGTCCTTCTTTGATGATATTCAGAGCTTCCGGGCTTTCCACTAACACACAGTGGAGGACCTCCAGAATGCCTACAAACAAGGAAAAGGGGGAAGAAGGTTGAGATTCTGGAACCAGTTCTTTTTTTTTTATCAACCACACTCACGCTGTTTGACATGTAATTACTTTGTGCTCAATATGTTTGCCACAGGGCACTGTGGAAAAGCAACAGGTGGCATTTGTCAGAACTGACAGATATCCAAAGTCATGGATCCCAGTGGAGAGAGGTGTGGAGCTTAGCTGAGGAAGGTGACTGTAACTCAGGAGTATAACAGAAAGCAGAGTAGCAGGCTGGGAGGACTCAGCAAATGTTTTCCCCTCCAGGTATTCACAGAGAGGAGCAGGGCAGAACAGCAGTACAGGCTTGGGGGCAGGCACACCAGGGTGGCCAGCATGTGAGACCAGCACGGGTGGACAGTAGCTTAGGGCAGATTCTGAAGCTTTTTGGTGTTGACCGATGTTTCTGTTCTACCCACTCCCGCAGTCGTTCAGTCCCAAAGAAATACACAGTGGTCTAGATTAATTATAAACTGGTTGGCCTAGTAGTTCAGGATTCTTATTAAATTTTTCTTACATCTTATATTAGCCCATTATTCTTGTCTAGTTAGATACATGGTTTGGTACCTTTCATCAGCAAGGCATTCTCATCTGAGTCTTCTACGTCTGGGTGATGACTGTAGACTGAATCTTTCCTCTTCCCAGAATTCTCCTGTTCTCATTGCTCTACCTCTACTTCCTCCCTGGTTGCCCCACCTATTCTTCCTGCCTGGCTACTGGCCAATAATTATTTTATTATACAAGTACTGGAAACAAATATTTACAGGATAACCATTGTTCCACAGCACTTCCCCCCTTCTTTTTTAAAACAAGAACTCTGAATCGAATCTCATTTGTTTAGCTTTCTTCCTGACCATTATCCATACAACTTATAAACAATACTCTAAACAAAGAAAAATATCCATTTTTTGGGGGGGGAATGCAGGCATAATTTTCCAGGCAACTTCCTGCTGATGGGGGCACTGATAATCTTACAGGGACCTAAAGAAAATTTAGAATTATGGTCAAGTCCTGACTGGAAAATTCTGTGAGGCTTGATCATTTCAGGTAGCAGTTTTGAAACTGTTCTGGATGTAGAACTTAAAGGAAACTCCAATAGAGGCCTCTGGAACATTGGATCATCTGGACCATCCACTCCTATCAGAGATTTCTCAGGAGGTCTTCCCTAATCAAACCTGATATTTTTTTAGCCCAGAATGAATTCACAGCCTCTCATTTCCTGTGGAAACAAAAACAAAACCTCTTCTCCAAAGTAACATATCTTTTGACTTCAATTTTGAAGTCAAAGCATTTTCAAAATATGTATGTTGGATTAATCCAGCAGCATTTATAATCAATGTCTTTTAGCAGCTGTTGCTCCTTCCTCAGCATTCAAACAATTCAAAGAGAACATAACATACAGTATCCAGATTCTCTGTATGTTTTCCATCTTTATGTGGCTTTATTTTAAATTCTATTTCTTTTATTTTTACTTTTAATTTTTGGCTTTTTGAGACTAGGTTTCTCCACGTATCTTTGGCTGTCCTGGTACTCACTCTGTAGACCAGGTTGTCCTTGAACTCACAGAGATCCACCAGCTTCTGCCTCCCAAGTATTGGGATTAAAGATGTGTGCCACCACACCTAACTACTCTTTCTTTTTTATTTTAAGGACTTTATTCTCTCCTTTTCTCTCCCTAGCCAACATATATTTTTAAACACACTGGTTTAAAACCATTTAGAGGTTTTCTTTTTCTCTGAATCTATCTTTACTGTATATCTCTCTTTTTCTGACCACATGAGTCTTCAATTTGCTAAGCAATATGGCTAGGATTAAAGCCGTGGCTTTGACGGCTGGATCCATCCCATTCCTTATATTTCTGAGAGTCTAGCCTCATGGCAGAGGTACTGGCCAGAGCCATGTTTATTGCCACAACTCTGGCATTTCAAGGTCCCTGACACCACCAAGAAGAAAGCTCTCAGCTATTCATTAACACCACTTAAGTATTTGGTGGTGGGGGCCTCTTAAAAGAGCTGCAAGGTTTTTGTAGCTAAAGCTGAGTCAGGAAGCTCCTCTTAAATGAGATGCGCTTGCCTCCTGCAAACAGAGCCCACCGGAGAAAATGCTGCTAAAAAGAAGCCATGCTTAACTCTATTCATTTGGTCTAGAATTACTTCCCAAGGTCTTTCTGGTTTTAAGTGTATTTAGCTGCCCACATTGGTACCATTCTGGTGACTGAGGTTTCTGTCCCACCTGGTCCCACAGTTGTTCAGTCGCAAAGAAATACACAGAGGTCTACATTAATTATAAACTGGTTGGTCTAGTATTCTGGCATTAGGAACATGATCCTAAGCCAGCAAGAGGGATAGGTGGCTGAAGGAACTTGCTGTCAAGCCTGACAACCTAAGTTGGATCCCTAGAAAAAAAAATTTCATTTAAAAAACAAAGGAAATAAATAAAATAGTACAGAAATGAGAAATAAACTATAACTATCACAAAATATAATATGCCTTTTTTTCCTTAAGGTTCATAGAAGAACAAAGACAAAATGGGTTTATTATCAGAATGTTTAGTGTATACTTAAAAAGCTAATTGAAAACTATGTCCTTTTTTTCTGTTGTCCCATCATTGGGCCAGAAAAATGGCTCATGCTGACAAAGGGGCTTGTTGCCAACTTATTTGTCCTGAGCATGATCCCAGGATGCACATGGCAGAAGCCTGAAGTTGTCCCATGCCCTGCACAAGTGCACCATGGCATGCTTGAGCACACATGCACAAATGCACACATACAAATACAAACAAATGTAATATCCACAATTAATAATAAAGAAATGAATGAATTAGCCACCAATTATTGCTGCTCTCTGTCAATAATGATGGTGCCAGTTGTCTATGACCATGAGACACAACATGCAGACCACTGGCTGTCTCTCAGAATCTAAATGTGGCTGCCAATGGGGGCAGACTGAGAAGCCATCAACAATGACACTAGGACCTATCTCTTCTGCATGTATTATCTTTTTGGGAACCTAGTCTATTTGGATGCACACCTTCCTAGGCCGGGATGGATGGGGGAGGGCCTTGGACTTCCCACAGGGCAGGGTACCCTGCCCTCTCTTAAGGATGCAGGGGGAGGAAGGACGAGTGATGGGGAGTGGGAGAGGACTGGGAGAAGGGGAGGAAATGTAAATTTTTTAATGAAAAAAAGAATATAAAAAAAGAATTGCACAGAATTGAGAAGAAGCTTCTAAAACCCTGTATTACAGTTCTTATGCATCAAGTGGAATTAACTTTCTTAGCAAAGACATCTGCAATGTCAGGCTCACAAAAAGAGGATGCAGACGTCATCCTCTCAAGTTCTCATGACAAACACCTGACCCAAATCCTTGCCCTTTACAGATGAAGACAATGGATGCTGACTTCTTCACTGTGTTTTAGTCTGCTAAAATATCCACATCTATTCAATTTCTTTAGAACCTCAAACTCTAGAGATAATTTAGCTGTTGTCCAACAGTCTGATGATAATGGAAAAAAAATCAAAGAAAACAGAAATTCAAGAAGCCAAGATTCGAGATAGAGATGCTGACATCAGTGTACCAAAGCTCTCCACGGCTATCACCATCATCTAAGATGCAGCAATCAAAGAAACTCATCATCCAGAGCCCAATATAGAATATGATGCCAGCGACAGGAAGGTACTTTTAGTAGGTTTCCCACGCCAGCCTGTCCTTTATGTCTCTCTATTATTCATACTACAGGGCACAAGGATGCCTACTTTTATTAACATAGTTTTATTGTACTGTTCGAATGCATACATTTACTGACAGTGGTTACTTCTCACTATGAATCAGAACTGGGGGGGGGCTGTATTAAAGACCTTAGGGCACACAGGCTCTAAAACATGTATCTGGATGCCATAACCTGAAATCATGATGACTGGTTCTTTATAAATGAAGAAGAAGGCTACAGGAGCATGCTTGTCCCTGACACTCAGGAAAGCATGAGCTGTCAATGTGAGAGAAGAGCCCTACACCAAGTCCAAAAGATCCTGCCCAGGCACCTCTAGGCTTGTGAACAGGATCACATTTCTGGGGCTCGTGGTATTCTGAATCAGACTGAGGCATTGGCCTTTTACAGAAAGTAGCCAGCCTCTGCTGTGTGCAGAAAAAAAAATCAATAAAAGACTGAGAACAGGTTCTCTTAGCAAATAATGGCTCACAGAGCTCATAGCATGCTCAAAACTGAATGTTTCAGAAAAGGAACATGGCTAGATCTGGATGCGAACAGTCTATACCACAAAGCAGAAGGACAATGTGAGAACAAACCACTGGCTGCAGATGGAGGCAACGACAGCAGACTCGTGAGAAGCTCCGGGGTGAGCTACACTGTGTTCCCAGTGGGAACAGTAAAGAAGACTATCACACACAAAGGTGGGGAGTGATGGCCAGCATCCAGGACTGTCCTGTGATTTCCACATGCATGCCATGACATGTGTACACTTGTGTGCTCTCTCTCTCTGTCTCTCTCTGTCTCTGTCTCTCTCTTTCTCACACACACACACACTTGCATATACCATATACATACACCAAGATTAAAATAAGAAAGGATTTGAGTTTCAGCACAAGATAAATGACTAATTTACTTTTATGTCTTCTGGAAAACAGAAAAGGGAAAAAAGAAAGAAACAGTATGGAATTTTCTTTCTTTTTGTTAACAAGAGCTAAATCATAAGAACAAATGGAAGCTACCCTAAATAGGGTTTCCACGGCTTACACAAATAGAGAAAGGAAAAAATGTATATCACTTAGTATTCAAATGCATAAAGTTTAAAAATCATGGCTGCAAGAGAAAATACATAATTACATATACTTTGAATTTTTCAGAATGTTTTTGAAGCTAAAGAGGAAAATAAACTCATTATTTCTCAAACTCACGTGATACTGAGGTGGGGGAAAAGTTGACAAAAGTTAAGTTTGAAAATAGAACACAAATTGGCAAAATCAGGAGAGAGATGAAAACAGGAGTCAGTGCAGAATATTCTTATGCATACACAAAGCAACGAAACACTCTGGGAGAATCATCGGCAAAATAAATAAGCTAAGAAAAGAGACTGGGGTTCAGGATTTAGTGTGAGTCTAAAGCTTCCTGGGGAACACTGAGAGAAATCACGAACACAGAGCAGGGCAACCATAATGTACAGTTCAGCCTAATTAGGCTCCTGATGATTGATCCCTTGAGTTTGAGGAGCCAGGATTTATGAAGGACAGAGAAATGACAGTTGCCAAAGGACAGTTAGGAAAAAGGAATGCCACTTTCAAGACAGCTGGTGATTTAAAAATTAGAAAACCTTATTAGAAATTTGATACTATTCACATTTTTATTAGGATACATTGTTGTGTGTCAAAGAGATAATAGAGGCTGGAGGTGTGGCTCAGTTGGTTGGTAGAGTGCCTGCTTAGCAGGCACGAAGCTCTGGGTTTGATCCCCAGCACTGCCTAAAGCCAGGTGTGGAGGCACACACCTGTAATCCAGCACTAAGGAATTGGAGGCTGCAATCAGAAGTTCAAGGTCATCCTCCACTGCACAGTGAGTTAAAGACTTGCTTGGGTTATGTGAGACTGTCTCAAAGAACAGTGGCAGCTTAAATCATAAACACTATAAGATGTTCCTATGCTACTTTTGGTACTGTGGTTGTTGGCCTTAGTTATCTTTTTATTAATCAGTTTATCACTGAGTTCATCCAGTGGGCGAGTCTCTGCAAGCTCTTTAGTCTAAGCAAAATGAGGCACAAAAATAATGAGGTCACAGTGCTGACCATATTCAGTCCTCCTCTGCTTTTCCTTGACCTCAAGCAAGTGACCTGTAAGTGCTTGGCCTTCCCCTCTCCGTCTTGACTGGAAATCTGATGGTAGGATGTCAGAAATTCAGTAAAGCACAACGCTCGAGATGAGCTTCCCTTGCCTGAACATCAGGACCAGAAGAGCTTTAAATTCAGGGGGACTCTTCACTGCTGTTTTAGCTCGGCATATACATAAAGATATATTTTATGGACAGAGTCCAAGTCTGGACACGAAATTCCTTTATGCTTGACATATATACCTTACATACATATTTCAAAAGTCATTTGATTCATTTTAATGTCTACTACACTTATGTACTTACTCACTTTTGTAAGTATTTACTGTGTATATGAGTGGCGTGTGCATCACAGCATGTGCTATGAAAGCCAGAGGACAACTTTGGGAGTTGGTCCTCTCCTGTGTGGGACCCAGGGGTAGAGCTCAGGTCATCAGGCTCAGCGCTAAGTACTTCTACCTGCCTAGCCATGTTGCCAGTCTAAAGGCTCTGTTATACAATGTTCTAAACAACTTTTCACATGAAATGCAGACAGCAGGCCACAAATGAAAGAGTATAAGGCCTTCTTCTACTAGACATTGAGTAAAGCGTGCAAAACATTGCATTCTGGCTGTGACCCAATATATGAAGTCAATCATCTAACTTTGTACTTGTAGTGCCTTGTTGATGACAAAAAAATAGGACCCAGGGGACCACCTGCCTTCTGTTATTCATTGCTTCTCACAGCTCTCTGAACCTTGAGATGTATGTGAATGTCAGATCAAGTTCTTAGCCTTGACAATCTCATATACGAACATATCTACTCCCACTTCTTCTCTAGTTCAGCACAACCATTCCAACACAGTCCCCGCCCAACTTCATGTCTGTCCATATGCGTACAGATGGGGGGCATAGATGTGGGGCCATCTGTAGGGGCATGGGAAATCTACCTGTGGATATGCATAAGAAAGAAAGGAAGGGAGGGAGGAAGGGAGGGAGGTGCTGGGGGAGGGACAACCATTTCTGTCAACTGTCAATAACTCCTTTGATAAGCAATGGGGCCCGGTAGCACCTTTTACTTCTACACCGATTTGGGCTGGATTGATCTTGTGCAAGTCCTGTGCAGGGAACCACAGCTACTGTGAGCTCTTGAGTGTGATGGTCATGCCCAGTGGTCCTTGCCAAACTAGCAGATCTGAAGGGCATCCATGCTGCAGTACCCACAGCTCTCAGGGGCTCAGCCTCACACCAGTGCTTAAATGGAGGAGGACATTCTTGGGTCCTTCCTTAGCAGAAATGGAAGAGAAACTGTTACTCACAGAACAAGGAAGGGATCCAGGTCATGAGACTGGGTATCTGTTACCCCAAGAATCATAAAGTAGACTACAGACAGCACGTTTGCCACTGCTCATCCCAATGTCCCTTGCAATGTACCAAAGAAACCTATTTTATTAATAAAACTCTCTATAAAAGATAAAGAACAACCATGAAATAATAATGAAAGATGCCATTGTGGTAGAAGTATAAACAGTGCACAAGTATAGTCACTCTACACAGGAAACCTCTGCCCACTTGAGAACTTGCAGTCCTAATGAGTAAGTAACAAAGTACATTCTAGAAGCCACACACCTATCAGCCATTGTACAATCTAGGGTGCACCACTCATGACTAAGTCAACCAGGAAACATCTGCATCTGTAAGCCAGAATCCAGCAAGCCTTGCTATCCCATCACCCTTAGCATTGCACTATAGCTAGAAGTGAACAATGGTCTTCAGGTAACCATGGAAAATGATTATTAAATCACTCTGCTACCTGCCATAAAGCATGGCATCTTTTATTCCAGACTTAGAAATAGCTGAAGAACTCTTTCACTGAAAGAACCATTTTCTGGAAATGTAATCTGCCATCCCCCTTCTCCACCTGTTTTAAGAAAAGCACTCTGAAGAAGATAGAAAGGTCAGGAGACCTAGTAGCTTTGAGCATTTTTACTTCTCTTTTTTCACCTATTAAAAAGGGTTCTGTTTCATTTGGAGATTCCTTTGAGGGATCCCCCGCCCCAACTGCTACATATGATCTTATTGATAAAATATAGCAAAGTACGAGATGCCTTCAAATGAAGACTCCATTCTTTCTCTGTCTCTTCCTTCTTAGATGCAATTTAATGCTGCGTGGATAAAAGAAGTGAGTAGCATACCACTCCTCCTGGTGTGTCTCAGCAAGGTTTAGCTTTTGACAAGGACAGAATTTTTAAATTTAGACAACATCTAACTACTAAATAAGGACCTTCTCATTATTAACACTTTATTTTAGGCATTTGAAGTAAATAGTTTTACAAAATGCATTCTATATTTTCCTGTATTCTTAGGAAACTGCAACATAAAGCATGGTTTGCAAGTCCCGACCACCTCATCATCCCATAAAACACCACTCTTATCGTTATGACAGATCAAGGCAGGAAATATGGCTGACTATAGCATGGAAAATTAGGAATATTAGGGTATAAAGAGGTCCTGATCCCAGTGGCTATCACCAAATATTTTCTTTAGAAAATTTCCAATGCTATTGTGATTGATTTAGTTTAGTTTAGTCTTGCTTTGTATTTTGCTTTGCATTTTGTAGTTGTTTTTGTTTTCTCTTTCCTTCAACTAGAGAACATAATCCCTCCAATATTTCATGGCAGACTTTCTGCAAAATAAAAAGCTTTAAATCAAAAGCTTGGGATCAGCAGAAAAACCATTTTCTGTGTAAGCATAGGGACAGAATTTTGAATCCCCAGAATCCATGTGAAAGCCAGAGGCAGTAATATGAATCTCTAATTCCAGGGCTTCTGTAGTGAGGATGGAGTGGAGACAAGAGATCCCTGAAATCCCCTGGATAAGAGAGCCTCCCATAAGAAATGGGGCAGAAAGTGAAGACTGATGCCCAATGTTGTTCTATGACACGTGCATGTGTGCACGTTCATGCATGCACATGTGCACGTGCACACACACACACATATCATACACACACACATGCACAAACCCCCAGGTGTTTTTAAAGCTAGGACCACCTTCTCCAAAGAAGCAGCCTCTTTCTCTTTTTCTGTGTCATAAGAGCCATCTAAGCTGGTGTCACTCAAGTAGATGTGATTTCTCCACCAGCAATAGTAGATCTCAAAAATCAACCCCAGAACCTAGTCTCTTTTTAACTCAACATGTCATATCTAACCTTGTACCAAGGAGGAAGGCTTCATAGGACACCAGAGGCTGAGACGCTCTTCCCTAAGTAGTGGAAGTAACCCCTTTAGAATATGAAGAGCTTCAAAAGTCTAAGAAATCATTAACTATAATAACTTTAGGGTGTTTAAACCACCCCATGTCCAGGAGCTGAACACTGTGTTTCAAAGTTCTGGCATCTGAGGCCCACTAAAAACCTCTGCATTGGCTCCGCATGGAAGCAGAGTAGCAGGCTTTCCATGTCCATCTCTATAAAACTGTGCAGGTACAGTGCACGCAAAGGATGATGCCCAACAGAAGTCACCTCACCTCCGACTAATGGGCTACATTTCTCTAGTTGACTCGTCCCCACAAATGCCACTGCAAGAGCCAAGATCGCCCAAAGAAAAGCCCAGCCACGGGGAACACTTCACCTTGATCCATGGCACTTGTTCATGCCAACCTACAATCTTTTCGATGGACTCTGGCCTAGTAGGCACAGACATGCATTGTCATGGTTTAAGTGTGCACTGTCCCCCACAGATGGTGGTATTTAGACATTTAGATCCCAGCTGGTTCCCCATATGGAGAGTAAAACGAATGAACAAAGAGGACAGAGAAAACAGCAGTTTTCAGAGTCTGGGGGCAGGGAGGATGGGAAGGCACTGGCCAAAGGCAACAGAGTTTCAGAGTTCCTGCCTGCAACAAGTACCCTATTTTGTGGACAGTCTTTAAGTGTTTATGAAACCTCTTCAAATTCACAATGGTGCTGTGTCATTTGGGAACCTAACTTCCCATATTCACCCAAATAGCCTTCTATTTTTAAGTTCTTTTTGATGACACAGGAAAAAAATAAGAAATCTAACATCTAAAGATTTTGTGTATTGAGTATATCAGGATTGATCAGTTTGAGGAGGAAGAAGAATCTTAGCTCTTTAGTGGATTTCAGGACTTTATCATTAGACATTTTATAAATATAGATGGACAAGGTTTTACTGGATCTCTACTGTGAGCCAACACTCCCTGGACAAAAGCTGCGCCTCCCACTGGCCCTTCTGCAAGGCTGAGTAATTGACTGGGACATCAGTGATGGTGGAGTTGCGGGAATGGTGTGGGTCCAGAGTTTAATTTTAATTACGATTTAGTTTGTGCTATCTTCAGTATCCTTAATAGCCATTCCTCACCCACCTCTGAGTGACTCAACATTCTCGTAACTAACAGATATAACCTCTCAAAATGTATGACTCTAACAAATCAATTGTTTCCACCAACCAAAAGGCTGAGCATAATCAGACAGCACCAAGGCCTACAGCTGAGCTTTCCTTGCTCTGCTGTGACTTCACTGACTCAGTGTTTCCACTGGAACATTTGGAAAGTGCCCTGGTTTATGGCTTTCTTCATTCTGCCAGTATACAAACTTTGTGAAACATGGAATCTGTGGGACATGGAATTTGGGGTAACCTAAGTCTATGCTCCCAGACCATGGTCACTCATATTTGCCTCTAGAATGGATTATTTCCTTCTTTCAGGAGCTCTGTTGTTATATCAACACTATTCAGGAACAACAGAGACTCAACCTGGGGCTGGAGAATTATCTGTATTCTGTCAATCATGTTTTAAATAAATGCTGATTGGCCAGGCAGGAAGTATAGGTGGAACAACCAGACAGGAAGTAAAGGTAGGGCCAGAAGAACAGGAGAATTCTGGGAAGAAGGAAGCGCTCTCTCCAGTCCTGCCCAGACCACCAGAGAAGCAGGATGTGACCTGCCCCACTTGAAAAAGGTACCGAGCCATGTGACTAACATAGATAAGAATACTGGGTTAATATAAGTTATAAGTGCTAATACGAAGCCTGAGCTAATGGGCCAATCAGTTTATCATTAATATAGACCTCTCTGTGTGATTTCTTTGGGGCTTAATGGCTGTGGGAACCAGGCGGGATAGAAACCCCAACAAGCAGGCCTTCATGTTACATCAACCAATAAATAAGATACTCAACCCATTAAAAAGAAATATGTAATGCTGAACATGCAAACTTGCTTTGTCTTAAAGAGAAGAAGCAGAAGTCAACAGGAAGGAACACCATACACATCAAGGAGAAAACTAGGAACATACCAGAGGATGCTTCCAGTCTTTCCAGTCTGCTGATCAGCCAGTCGAGGGAGCCAGAAAATTGAGCACAGTTTTTACGATTTCCTCTGATTAGAGCCGCTGCAAAAGAAGAACTCGCATTAACATGATTTTCAAGCTCAGGGACCAAGGTAAGGTTGCAAGAGGAATACAACATGGGATGGAGAGCACAAAGCATCTCCCAGTGTCATCTAAGCCACATGCAAATGCAACTGCACACACAAAACTGGATGCTTTTGAAAATGTCTTGGCATCTTTGGGAAGGGACTGAAAACTCCTCTTCTCATTAGAAGGCAAACAATTCCAAAAAGCAACGATTCACACAGGGAGGTGATAATGAAGAGGATCAGAAACCAGTGCTCTGGAAGTTTCCCCACTTGGATTCTAACATGCATTGCTTTTAATTAGCCACCAGACTGAACTATTTGATCTCTCCAGAGCCCAATTTTCATACCTATGCTCCAAAGAAGTTAAGAACATATCAGATTGCCTGAGACAAACTAAAAGGACATGCAGCTAGCAGCTATGATTCTAACAAGTGTGCTGGGAGATGTAACTAAATGAAGCAAGGTGGATGGATGGCAGACCAGCGACTAATAAAGTCGTAAGTCACTCAGGTCTATCCACCTCTCCTCATTTAGAGGTTCCCAATCATATAAAAGACAGAAACAGTTTAGAGAAACCTATGTTAACTTTTCCTAGACCTAGGATTCTCAAGCTCTTTAAGTAAAGACCCCTTTTCACATGAAATTCTGAAATGACAATTATTTCCACCCAGTTTATATACTCAAATAAAAAAATTGAATTTTTACATTAAAAACTCAGCAGATTCAGTTCTGTGACAGCAAGTCTAGTATTTTTTTTTTTAACAGAAGTGCTATGCTTAGACCTGTAAGACTATTGAGAAACAGTGTAAGTGCTCGAAGGTGTGGGTGAGATTTTTGAACAGCATGATATTTAAAGGTAGAAAGATATCCCCAGAGGGACAGCCATTACCCACAGTCTTGCAGATAAAGGACTGGAGTCTGAGGCTCTTGCCTGCAACCTACTGCTTAAGAACAGGAGGATGAGAAGCCTACAGTTAGACACACTTAAGAACAGGAGGATGAAAAGCCTACAGTTAGACTGTATAAACCACACTTAAAGATGCCCTTCACATCTCCTTAAGAACAGGAGGATGAGAAGCCTACAGTTAGATTGTGTAAACCACACTTAAAGATGCCCTTCACATCTCCTTAAGAACAGGAGGATGAGAAGCCTACAGTTAGACTGTGTAAACCACACTTAAAGATGCCCTTCACATCTCCTTTCAAAGGAAGTCAACGAATAAAGTTGGTTCCCACTCAGACAGTAAAACAGAAAAACACGAAGGACAGAAAGTTTTCTCTCCCTCTACTCTCCCTCTGAAAGGAGACTTGGGAGCCTCAGGAACACAATAAAGGGAGTACATGCTGTGACTGGGTCTGGGAACAGATGCTTGCCCCAAAGCCTGCCAACCCAAATTTGATCATGAAGACCCATATATGGTAGAAGGGATAAACCAAGCCCAACAAGCTGTCCCCTGACCTCCACATGTGTACCTTGGCATGCCTATGCCTCCCCTTCTAAAGATGTCTAAAAGGTTTAAGAACATTTAGATTACTAAGAAGACACTTAAAGTCCACTAAACACTGGAGGTGAAGAATTTAAGAGGGTATTAGAGAAATCAGGACATTGTCCATGAGGATGAGGGACCTTGGCAACTGCAGTTGGGCAATTCCTGCCCAAAGATACTGGAGTAAAAGAAGCACTCATTGAATCAGGTGTTCTCTATTGCCATGGGAAGGAAGTGCCACAGAGGAGCTGCTCTGTGTCTATTCAGTGGGAACACCAAACCAGCAAGATGGCTTTAAGAAAAAGAGGTTGGGCTTAGGTCACTACATGCACAAAGCCCAGTAGGGGTTAACAAAGAGCCACCCAGATGAGGGTAGTTACTGTCTTAGCACAGGAACAATAAGACAGACTGGCTCTTCTGCGAAGTTCCAATCTGCCTGCAAGAGAAAGTGGTTCTTAGCTACTGCCAGGCCCCTAAGGATGTCAGCCTTGACATCCTGCATTGAGTGTTCAGCCACAAAACCAAGTACTAATGGTGCAGTCTCCCTCTCCTCAGCACCTGGAACAGATCAGAAGCAGCTGTCTGGAGAAAAGGCTGCTTCGAAAGATGGCATCCAGGTCATGCTCAGGCTTACAAACACAGAGCTGAGCCCACTCGCAGGCCGTGGCTTCCTGGAACTATGGGCATGCACCAGCCTTTGTGGCCTTCTTGCCCAACTTCCCAGCATTCTAAAAGTGTTAAGAGTTAATGTCCTCATGCCAGTAATATGGCTCAGCCGGTGAAGGCACTTTTACAAATTGGCCTCAAAGTTCTGCTTGCAGGCTACAGCATACACACACATAAACAAATAAAAAAATACTTTTTAAAGATTAGAGCCCTACACGTATATAACCATATTCAGAAAGGTAAGATATCAATGATGGCAATAAAACAAAGTCCTATTAAACTATGTCTGTGACTGTCATTGCTATTTCATGGGGATGAGACTATGAGAAAATAGTAAAACACAGAAGATAACATGCCTTGATTTGAAATGCAATGCCTTGCCAGGACCACGGGGAACAAAATGGGAAGTATCTCTGTAGATAAGCATGGGGTAACTCCTGTGCTGAGCACTTGGGAAGGCCAGGCAATTGGTTTTCATTACTTTTAGCCTTTCCTGCTGTCCTGGCATCCAGAAATATTTGCTTCCCAGTAACATTAGAAAATGTTCTGGAGGCACTAAGGTCTCTAGCTGCTATATCCTCCTGTGACAGTCAATATCCATCATGGTGACAAAATATCACAGAAAACCATTTGAAAGGAGTTAAGACTAATTCTATGTCATTAGTTTCAATCCATAGGATCCACTATTTTTGTGCCTGTGACAAGATATAAACACAGTAGCAAGAGGGCCCGGGGAAAACTGCTCTCATGGTAGAAGACAGGATGTAGATAGAAAGAAGGAGGGACTAAGGACAAGGTATGCCAGCCCAGGACAAATCCTCATTGGCTCACTTTTCTCCAAGGGCCTCACCTCATACCTTCTCCTACCTTAAATGATGCCTTTGTTGTAGTTAATCTTGTCTTAGCTGGATCTGGAATTAACTACAAGGCAAGCTGATGGGGACAACTGTGAGGTACTGTCTTGATGAGGTGATCTGAAGTAAGAAGAGTCACCCCAAGTGTTGGCAGCACTGTCCAGTGGCCGTCCAGATAAATGTAGATTTCTACTGCTGTTGGATCTCTTCCTGTTATCAGAAGCAAGAATCTTCTGGCATCCAACATACATTGAAGACCAGAAGCTCTCTAGGGATCTCTCAGACTCTCAAGTGTGAGGCAGCCATTGTTGAACTACTCATCCTGTATTGTGTGAGTCAATCTAAAAACCTCCTTTTAAGATACACTCATTCTATTGGGTCTCCTCCCCTAGGAAGCCTGTTCCTAGTAGACAATCAAATTAAGGCTCCATTTGATCAATACACTGATTAGTTCAGAGTCCCCATAGTTCAATCCCAAAAGCCCCACTTATAGTACTGCACTGGGAACTGAGCCTCCACCTCCCCAACTCTTCAAGGATTCAGAGATTGGTCACTTTTGCTAAACAAGAAAGAGCAGCAGCCTGATCTGTTTGTTTTCCACTTCGAATTCTCAGCAAATGAGAATTCATAGTTTGCCAAAGGGCCATTTCTCAGACATCTTTAGAAAGCCACCCTGGCTTGTCTGCATTCCACAGATTAATTATGTGGACGTCAGAAAAGATATATGAAAGAGAGCCACAGTGATGCTCCTCCAATTCCAAGTACAGGTGTCTGTGACATCCCGATGTCTTCCTGACGGCCGCTCATAAATCCACATTTATCAATCTCTACCTAAGACCCAGATTCACTAAGTCTATGTCAAGCACCAAATTGTTATAGATTATCACTGTCTTCTGTGTTTGCTCTCCATATGACAAGCACTCCAAAGAACTGAGCAGCAGCAGCAGGAAGCAGCTCATTTCCTCCATAGCTCTAGCAGAGAATCTGAAGTCCAGCTATTTGGGGTTTGTTTTGTGCTTGTTGTATGTGTGTGTGTGTGTGTGTGTGAACATGTATACATTGTGTAGGACTAAGGTCCTTAGACAGGTTACACAAGCATGTTACCCATATGCCCTTGAATCCTTGAATCTTTGGAAGAATCAGGGAGGGAGAGTCATAAATTTAAAGGTAGTATTTAAAGTAAATCTTTTGAGAGCTAAGGAAAATGAGATACATGGGAATGTGATATGGAAATCTATTACAGAACTCTAATGACTGTAGCAGAACTGAACCTCTTCTAAACTGGAGTATAAACTCACATGGGCTTACAGTCGCTGAAAGTCAAAATGTAATCTGTGTTTTCACTTCTTAAATCTTTTTCTGGTCATTAAATCAGTGACCACTAGAATAGTAAGAATGAAAATTGGTCCAGCCTAAAACCCATGCCAGGAGAGTAAAGCCACCTCTTACAATGCCTGGAGCACCACGACCCATAGGCTGAATGACCCAGAGACCTAGGATAGAATCAAATACAAGTGAAGGGTAAAAAACATATCAATGCAATGATGCCTAACATTATTCTGCTCTATACATAGATTGGTGCCTAGTTCAACTGTCATCAAAGAATAATCATTCAGCAACTGATGGAAACAGATGCAGATACCCACACCCAAACATTAGGCTGAGCTCAGGGAATCCTGCTGAAGAAAGAGAGGAAGGATTGTAGGAGTCAGAGAAGTCAAGGACACCACAAGATATCCCACCAAATCAACTAACCTGGGCTTATAAGGACTCACAGAGCCTGAATTGACAACCAGGAAGCCTGCATGGGACTGACCTAGGCCCTCTGCATATACATTATAGTTGTGTAGCTTGAACCTCTTGTGGGACTCCTAACAATGGAAGAAGTGACTGTCTCTGACACTTTTCCTGGTTTGGGAGACCCTACTCCTCATACTGGGTCACCTTGCTCAGCCTTAATACATGGGGAGGTGCTTAGTCTTACTGAAACTTGATATGCCATGTTTTGTTGACATCCACGAGAGACCTGCCCTTTCCTGAACAGAAATGGAGAAAGAATGAATTGAATGGTGGGAATAGAGGACGCTTGGGGGAGGGGCTTGAAGGTGAGGAGGGAGGGGAAGCTGTGGCCAGTATGTAAAATAAATTTTAAAAACATAATAAATAGAAAGGTAAAAAATAAAATAAATTTTAAAAATGAAAATAAATCAAAGGAATCTTATAAACTTAAAATTTTCCATAATTCTGTGCACTTAGAACACCTCGATTCATTATACTATCTTGTATATGAGGAAGGACTCTCATTTTCACTAATATATATGTTTTATATATATGTATATGTATACATGATATATTTATGTTCTAGGGTTTTTAAAAATTTAAACTGGAACCAATATATAGCTTTTTTATTTTACATATCAATATCAATTTAGCATATCAATTTAAGGTGCATGTGTTAACACTTTTGTCAATCACAAAATTTGTTCATTACAACAGATTAAAAATAAATGTGACACAGAAGTAGAAACAGAAGCTAGAAATCAAGATTCCCCTGCTAAGAGGGAGCCCTGCACACTTTTCCACACACTCTTACAGAACGTCTACTGGACACAAACTGTCTCCTCTATACATCTATGTTTTTATGCAGTTGGAATACTTTTTAAAATAAGATTTGATTTTTAATTGTTTATATTATGTGATGTGATATGTGTGTGTGTGAGAGAGAGAGAGAGAAAGAGGGAGAGAGAGAGAGAGAGAGAGAGAGAGAGAGAGAGAGAGAGAGAGAGAGAGAGAAGAAAAAGCAGGTCACTTCAGAGGTCAGAGGGAGGCTTGGGTCCCCTGCAAGAGCAGCACATTCTCTTACCCACTGAGGCATCTCTCCAACCCTATATATAATCAATATGTAAGTAAGCCTTTTTGTTCCTTCACAGTTAATGTCATACCACAGGTTTCCAAACAGAAATAGAGAAGCAATTTGGTCTGCTTCACACAGGTTTCCAAATGATAGATTTATCTCAATTTTCAATGATTCCACAATACTACACTTAAATATACCACAAGCTCTGTAGCCAGTCCCCTGTTGATAAAAAGATTGCTTTCAATTTTATGGTATTTACAAGTAATTCTACAGTTAATGCTCTTTTCACATTTACACAAATATAACTATCGAACATGCTTCTTAAAGCAGGGTGTCTGAGAGCAAAGGAACACATCTAAAATTATATATGTAGTCAGTTCAGGATTGGCCATCCTATTACAATCCCATCACTCATGCTCCAACCCAAAACACATTAATCAACATTTTCCCTAATGATGTGTATGAGAAAAATTATTTTTTGTGCCAACCTAGTCAAAACATAAGATTCTTATTATTTTAATTTGCATTTATTTTACAAGGTAAAAAAATCTTCTATTATTTCATTTGTTATTATATTAGCTGTTACTTCTATCTGCTTATTTTTTAGATATCTTTTATTTTTCTTTTGGGTATATAAAACTTCATATTTTAGAGGAACTAATTAGAATTTTAATTTCATGGAAACTTTGGCATATTTCTCCAAGTCCCATGACTTTTTAATTTTATAGGGATGCTATCTATCATGTAAACTATTTTATGTGACCCTACTTATTAGTCTTTGGTTAGTCACATATTACCATTATTTAATAAAAATGTCATGAGATGGTGAAGGCAGCCCAGTCAACAGCTGCACACATCCTTGCTGGCACTGTAATTTCTGTTGCTGTCTTTTCCATTCCACTCTAAGCTCCTTGAAAGCTTACACAGATGCTGTATTTTGGCCACCACTGTCCCTCAGTGCCTGGATGAGAGTATTTCCCAAAGCAGGTATTTAACAAATAGTTAACCCATTCATGAAATCTGGGTAATGATCTGAATATTGGATTCAAACACTCACATGTTGCTATGCTAATCCTTACGAATGACACTAAGAGATGGTATCATTGGGTTGGAATGAGGTCATCAGAGTGGAGGGTTAGTGTATTTATAGAGACCCTAGAGATATGCTCAGACAGCCTGTAGATATGGTCAGAAGACATCTCTTTAGATTGCCTCTCACCAGCCCTCTGCAGACACAGAGTGTGCTGATGACTTGAACTTAGACTTCTGTCTCCAAAAGTATGAAAAACTGTCATTAGTTGTATATAAGCCATTTATCTACCTTATCCATTTTGTTGCATCAAGTCAGACTGCATGAGAGATTCTATCGGCATGGAAACATACCAGACACTAAGTCTATGTTCCCCCAACCTGGATGTCTCTGTTGTACAAGGATGTCTTATCCAGAGACCAGGCAAGAAGCTGAGGTGCTTAAGGAAGCAGGCAGAAGGGAAAAGGAACCTTTCCTGAGGTGAGGCATTTAAATAAATATATAGTCAAAACAATCTGGACAAATAGGTGCAGATGTAGCTTCACGAAAAGACTTGCTCAAGGACTGCAGCATGGAAAGGCAAAAGTCAAGAAACATGAACACTCTAGGGAAAATCCTTTATCTTTTGCCGCTTTAAAAACTAAGTTTACTTTTCAGTTTTATTTATTTGTATGTGTGTTGGGGGGGAGGGGTTCACTGAGTACAGGACCAACAGAGCCCATAAGAAGGTGTGTCAGATTCCTGGAGCTAGAGTTACAGGCAGCTCACAGCTGTGGGTATAGGGAACCCAACTATAGTCTTCTGCAAGAAAAGTACATGTACTTATCCAATGAGCCATCTATTCATCCTGAAAATTAAATTTAAAAGTAAAATATATTCATGAGGCTGAAACTATTCTGTGTGCTTAGTACCATACAGCTATTACACTGGCAAGATGTAAATTTTAGGTAGTTCTAATTATGTCAATATTAAGTAATAGCACCATCAAATCCTTTCTTAATCAAATGAGCTATAAATAATTAAGGAAGCATGTATAGACATTTAAGAATATTAAAATCTTGCAGATATTAATTAATGATAGATACTCTAGAAGTATAATTCTTCATTGAAGAAAGTACTAGAAAGAGGCAATTTAGAGCAACTACAAAGAGTGGGTGAGATCAGGGGTTGGAGAGAAAGAGGAAAGTCAGACATGGGATGCCTCATTCTAGGAAACACAGAGACCAGTGTTAGAGTCAATGAAAATCCTTGATGAAGTAACAGTGGGCTACAGAGGTCTGAGATTAACATAGGAAGACATGAGGACCAGAGCCAGAGAAAACAGACAGAAACTTGACAGCATCTCAACATCCTGGATATCTCTAGCTCAGTCTCCTTGGTGAGTCAGTGCCACACATCCCAACATTCTCAGACATTCAACATCCTCACATAGCATGATGTCACTTTGCATACAACCTGTGTACCTCCTGCCACACACTCTGTATCATCTCTGGGTCATTCACATCAGACAAAGTGAATGGTTGTTAACTTGTATTGTTCACAGAATAATGACAAAAAAGAAATCCATCCATGTTTAGTTCTGAGTATTTTCTATTATTTTCAACCCACGGCCACTTGAAAGTGTGGATGCCACACCTATGAATATGAGGGATGGCTGTATTTGATGAGAATCATCTGGGTGTGGGATGCTGCCAGTGCAGATGGATGAAGTGGAGACACTATATCCAGAGAGAGCAGAATTTCCAACTTTTAGTGCAGCAAGAAGTGTAAAGAAACTTTGTTTCCTCCCTTTCCATCACAATTTGATTGGAGAAAGTACTAGAAAGTGAATAGTACTTTCTAGATGTGAAAACCAAACACCAGTACATTTTAAGAATAATCATGCCATATCATCTTCTACAAGTTAATCTAGAACTTCCCTTGCCATATCCAGGAGAAGGACATAAGGTTTCTTCCCTAAGGCATGAGTGAAATACAGCAGAAGATGAAGACAAAAGTTATACTAGGTTAACAAGGGCAAAGGATGATACAGAAAATAACCAAAAGGAAAAGGATGTTGAGGGTTGGAGAGGAGGCAAGAAGGAAAGTACCATCCTATGCTAAGTATGGAGACACAAAAATCAAATACCAGCTGCCCAGCAACTCTATGGTAGAATCATTATCACCACTTTACAGACAGCATTCAAAATAATAGGTGTCAGCTGGGTGGTGGTGGTGCATACCTTTGATCTCACTCTGGAGGCAGAGGCAGGTGGATCTCTGTGAGTTCAAGGCCAGCCTGGTCTACAAGAGCTAGTTCCAGGACAGGCTCCAAAGCTGCACAGAGAAACCCTGTCTGGAAAAAACAAAAACAAACAAACAAACAAAAAAGGTGTTACTTGTTAGCCACCTGGCATGTTAACTCATAAAACCAGCAGAATAACACTAGAAGCAAGCACCTTTATTTTTTCCACTTTTCCAATCAGAACATTGAGCTACATTTGTATCCAAAGTCACATCAGAGGCAGAGGCTAGGGTCTGGGGAGTGGGAAAGATATTTTCTCAGAAGCTGTTGGATACAGATGAGTTTAGGCTTCCATTTCTCAATGAAAAGGCCCAATGAAAAAGGAGTAAGAGGCCCATTGTTTTCGAATAAAGTGAATTAATGGCTATATCCACTCTGCTACCGAAAAATCAATGGATATCTCTGCAAGGTGTTTATTAAATAAGTTAAAATAACATTAATTGAATGTGACTCTGCCCAATGCACAGTGTGGGGCAGCAGATAAAAGCACTCTGCTTAAATCCTTGGTTCGTTCAACCGTTTACATGGATGAAACCACAGGAGCTAGCATCCCTGATGGACAGGCAAGCTTCCCCTGTAACTTCTGCCCTCCAGCTCAGAGCCACTAGCATCCCTGATAGACAGGCAAGCTTTTTCTGTAACGTCTACCCTCTAGTTCAGAGCCACTAGCATCCCTGATGGACAGGCAAGCTTCACTGTAACGTCTACCCTCTAGCTCAGAGCCCTTGCATCCATGATGGACAGGCAAGCTTCCACTGTAACGTCTACCCTCTAGCTCAGAGCCACGAAGTGCAAGGGCTTAACTTAGGTTTAAAGCTTGATTAATACCCTTCCACCCATCCCTTTGCCAGAGTTCCTGGTTCCAGGATGGCTATGATTTGGGGCTGTGAGATGGCAGGTGTGGGTTTCAGATTGTTGGAGGAAGGAGTGGGCTCTTTTTCTCAAGACAGAATTTTCTTTGCCTCCCCAACACCACAGTGGAAGCACACTACAAAGCATGTAACATGACCTGGCAAGAGCTAGCTTGGGTCCTAAATGAAAAGCAGACTGTGGGACACTGACCACACAGCAGGGAGAGATGAGAGAGAGAGAGAGAGAGAGAGAGAGAGAGAGAGAGAGAGAGAGAGAGAGAGAGAGAGAGAGAGAGAAGGAGGGAGGGAGGGAGGGAGGGAGGGAGGGAGAGAGAGAGAAAGCTGGTTCTCCAGGTACGATGAAGACACCGCACTATATTTTATGTTAGACTGCTATTTAAATGATATTTAAGGCATAGCTACATCACTTTACCCATACGCCCTCTGCCATCTCTCTCTACTGGAACAGGTGCAGCAATTTAAAGTGACATCTCTCATCATGCTCCAATAAAAGAAGCCACAAATCTAATTACAACCCTTGTGCAATTCTCAGCATTTTGTAGAGTATATTAAAGCTATTCAATGGACTCTAAAGCAATCAAATTAAAGAACCCCAAAATCTGTGTCGTTATAGGGAGTGCCCTTGAGGGATTTGTAGCTTCAAGGGGAGGTTAAGTGTGTGCTTGACTGCAAGGAACTTGAATGGTGAGTTCCGTCAAATCCCTGTCACTCCAGCGGTCATGTTAGTTACTCCTGGGAAGGTGAGCACATGACATGCTGAAGGGACACATGAGATGGGGTCATAGACATAAAGAATGGACACAAAGAGAAAATTAAGGCATCACATTATTGTGATATATGTGCAACTTGCTCCACCTTATAACACACCTCTGGCCAAACATACAGTTTGCCTGCAGTCAAGCCACAACATATCATGTTAAAAGGTACCAAAACAGGTTAAAATCCCACCAGACTGAAGGTTTTTCCTCTGTCTCTTTCTGCTGCCTTTATTTTTATTTATATTGGTTGATTGGCTGGTTTTTATTGTTTTGTTAAGAAATTCAATGCCATTAATTCTACATTTGCAAGGAAATGTACTCTCTAGAAAATGTACTCTCTAGATTTTGGTGCCAGAAAATCTTTATCCTGATAATAGTTGTGGGTAAATAGTAAAACTAGACTCCTACAAAGCCTCAATATTCCTGGTCTTGTTCAGAAGATGTGAATGCCAACCCCATGAAAGCACCAAATTGCATGTGCTTAATTTTAATGGCATATCAAAGTGCTCATCCAAAGAAAACATTAAAAATTCTAACAGGAACAATTATGAATAAATTGTCTTATGACTCTATAAATTTTAATGAAGTTTAATTATATTTTAAAGGATTTCCAAATATTTTGACTACCCATTCTTCTTCACATTAAAAAATACTTCATCATTTTTAATTCAGTTATACTTTCCAATTCCATCAAAATTCAATCATCTAATTAATATCGATATAGTAATAGATATTGGGTACCTACAATACACCAGGCATTAAACCAAATGAGACACAAATCCCAGAAAGCTGATTGTCTTGCCTTTAAAACCAACCTCAGGTACCACTCAATAGGAATTATGATGAGTGATATCATACAGGTAACATGCTAACTGCCATGAAAGTAGCTTACTGGCTTGCAGCAGGGTAAAACCAGACTGACCCATGTTCTCGGCAAGAGACATGAAGAGACTACGAAGATAGCTCAGGTCAAAGCTAAGGAAGACCTGTGTTTGCACAGAGCCACTGGAATGTTATAAACCACCACAAATGTTGCTCAAAATAAAATATATCTGGAAGTTGGCAAACCAGATCCTATAAACACTACAGGAGGACACGAGAACAACCCCTGACAAACCAGAGCTGAAAGGAAAAGGACTTTGTAACACTACTTGAGGACCAAGAAGGGAATAAGTAATACCGGTTATTAACAGAGCCCTGCAAAGGCCACCTCCCCTAACCAAGACACAACTACTTCAATGGTGGCCTTCCTCACTCCGAGAAGGATTTATCCACAAAGGATCATTGGCTTTAGGTCAATGCCACTAAAAATTAAAAGTCCTGACTAGGAAGCATGCTGCACAACTGCTGTAATGTTATTTTCCATAGAAACACAGCCGTGGTCCTTACCTAGCAACTCGTACAGAGAATTCAGAATGGATTTCCAAGACTCCCCCGCCTCTCTCCCTGCGACATCTGCAAAGTGGGCTGCACTGCTGTAGACGTGCAGGCGGTCTATGCACTCCAGAACCAAGTTGATCATTCCCTGTGAGAGGGGGTAAAAACAAATCACCATCAGAAACCAACTCTGCACTGAGTGTGCAGTTCATCTGTGCAATCCCAGCACGCAGGAGGCTGATGCAGGAGGATCACTGCAAGTTCAATGGTAGTCTGTGCTACAGAGTAAGACTCTATCCCAAAAGAAAGAAACTAGCTATGCTCTGGACAAAAGGAAAAAAGGGTATAACTTGATTTTAAAGAGAAGTCTAGCTTAACATCATCAGTTCATTATAAAGAAAACTAAGATAATTTATTCAAAATACAAGAAGAAACACACCTGCATGAAAAATTAAATGTTCTTCAGATAACTAAGGATTTCAATCTTGCTTTCCATTCTCAAACAAAAGTGAAAAAAATGTAAAATGATTTCTTCACACTTACCTTGTAAGGTTTAACTGTGGTTGGCATGAACAGGTCATGAGTGGTATTCTACTATTAGTGACTTCATCCTTGTTTTTTACAAGCATTATTTTAACTACTAAATTAAAGACATATTGAATTAAGTGGAAAAAAGCAACCAAAAATAAATTTTAGAGTAAGTGAAATATTCATTTATAGGACGCAGCCTATAGAGTCTTCATCGCTGGGCTGAGCTTGCAGAATAAGGCAGCACCATGAAAACAAAGCTATAAAACACTAAGAAACCAAATTCAGTCAGTGGACAGGATTTTAGCAGCAGCCATAGGGATCAGGCTCCTTCTGGGTGGTCACACGTGACAAAATGACAGAGAAAAAAACTGAATTAACCACATTTGACTGAAAACATTTAAATTTGTATTTTAAATTGCCATAGCCTAATATTTAGGTGGAATTTCACTAGATGTGAATTAATTGCTGTCCAGCAATCGCTCCAATGACCCGGCATATGTGAACATACAAACTCCTTCAGTTAATCCCTCTTGTTCTTACTATTAGCTTGTATAGACATTTCTGTGATTTTGTGCCTTGATGACCATAGATCATTTCTTCTATTTACACAGAAAAGCAACTGCAAAATTTGGCATCAGTTTCAAAAGAATCAAGAATAAATAACAGCTTTAAAAGTACAGCATGAATTTTGGGATTATGGAAACTCAACAACATCCTCTACATTTTTTCCCTTACGCTTTTGCAAGGTCCTTCATTCTTGTAAGAGGGAGGGAGAGAAATGAAGAGGGAAAGTGCTAATGTCTGTGTGGGTATGTGACATGCACATGCCTGCAGTACTTTCAGAGGCCACTGGGGGCACCCTGTTCCTGAGAACTAGAGCTACAGGCGGTAAACCTCCTGGCATGGATGCTAGGAACCTAAGGCTTCTAGGAGAAGCAGTACATACTCAACCTCTGAACAGTACCTCCAGCCTAAGCTAGTTCTTGAAAAAAAAAATCACTGCCATGTTGGGAATGTTTAGAACAGAAATGCCTGCTGAGACCCTCACTGGCTCTATTGTCCCAAAACTAACATTTAAAGGCTTGAAATCTTTGGTACCACCTCAGGGCATTAGGCTGGCAAAATGTTGGTTGACACTGGCATAAAGTATAGTACATGAGTTTGGGGGTTTTTTTTGTTTTGCTTTTTGTTTGTTTGTTTGTTTTTCTAAGCAGTGGGACATTGAGTAAAATAAATCATACATGCAAAGGCAAACATGAGACTGGGGACAGCTCCCTCATTTGTGAAGCACATAAAAGTACATGGGTTTGTCTCCAGCATCACACAGAGAGAGAGAGAGAGAGAGAGAGAGAGAGAGAGAGAGAGAGAGAGAGAGAGAGAGAGAGAGAGAGAAATATATGTAAAACGAAATGATAGGCATATTCTGTTCAGGCAGGAAACTGGAGTTCACCCTCTTTGGGGGCCAGCTCCCCTGTTGCTTCAATTTCAAGCCCACAGCCCTTTTGTCCTGAGGTTCTTTCAAGGAGTTCCTTGTAACCTACTATGTAGTTTGCAAGGCCTTGTGAGGTTGGTGTGTGTGTGTGTTCTGTATTTGTGGAACCAATATAAAACAGTGGGATCAAAGTGTGTTCATTTGTTCAACTTATTGGGGCTGTGTTTTGAAACCCAGAGCTTCGAATGTGACTAAGAAACACCTTCAAACAAAATGCTGCAAACTCAAACCCATTAAATTCAAGTCTAAGACAATCACAGCACAGATAACACGTAGTAACACAGAACTACCTCTACTGGAGTCCACCCAGCAGCATGCTACTGCAGTGTTATAAATGGCCCAGTGAGAGTGGATGGTAAAATTAAGTGTCCCTTGCCAGGAAGTGACACAGAAATGAAGATAATGAGCGGTTTTCTCCCAAGCCTGCTCCTCTGCGCAGAAATGCCCTTGTTACTCTCTACTGGGATGTAAAGAGATGTGGAGTGGACAGGCAATTTTCCTCACGACAAAGTCATTTTCCCAAGAGAACAACAGAAAATGGACGGGTGTGATCTCACCTCTTCCTGGAAGAGATTCTGCCTATTCTTCAGGGCTCGCAGCCTGTTCTGCTTGTCCTCGTGTTCCAAGTGCTCATCAGGGGGATGGAAATAGCCGATGAGGTCCTGCAAACTCAGGCTCACAGACTCGATAGGCAAGTCAATGGTGGGTGCCTTTGTTTTCTTGCTGAGAACATCCAGGCCCCTTAATCAATAGCAAACACTTCTCTGGGTTAGTGATCCACAATTTCAGTTCAGTGTTTTTCAACCGGCAGATGATTTGACATTGACAGGCTCTCTTACAGAAGGCACAGTCAAAGGAATGTGTAAAACATCCTTTCTACCAGCTATAACGGCCATCTTCACATTACAACTGTGCAACATGGTGTCTAAGCATCACAGACTACATACAGCATCCAGAGTCATGCCTCTACGACAAACCCAGTTGGTCCAATGGAGAAATGGTCCAGATACAAAGTCAACCAATAGCACTACTTTAAGATGTAAGACCATGTCTTCCCTGATTCATAGCTCTGACATTTGCTTGTTTAAGGTTGGTTTGGCTTTTGGTAAGAGATTATTTTAGGTTTTACTATCATTGACACTAGTTGCTACTCTATAACTCCTATCAGTTAAAAAAAAAACATGCATTTGTGGGGGCTGGAGAGATGCTTGAGCAGTTAAGAATGTTTACTGAGTTCTGCCCGAACACCATCATCAGGCAGCTCACAACCACCTGCAACTCCAGGGCCAGTGGGTCCGATGCTCTCTCCCGGATTCTGTGAGTACATGTACTCACATCCACAAACCTCCACACAGACACCTAAGTTTTAAAATTAAAACTATCTTTTAAAAGTCGCACTCATGAACTCAGAGGTGAGATTATTTGCACAGGATGGAGCCTTTGGGGAGTCTACAGAAGAGGGTCTCAAAGAGGCCTGCCTCCTCCATGAGGAGCTCCTGGTGATTAGTGGTTGCTCATGAAAGGGAGCCATTGTATTCAGTGATGTAGCATGGTTAAGTTTCCCATGCTCCCATAAATAAACCTGTACTCTTGCACAATGGGTCACAAAAAGAATAATTAAAACTAGACAAAAAGACACATGCATACAAAATTGTTGAAAAGTTAAAAATTTAAAATTAATGACAATTAGCTCAGCTTTCCATTTTAGAACATTCAGATTTTTATTTTAAATGTATGGTCTTTCATATAGAGTGATAGTGATGTTGTAATAGTGGAATTCAGCTTTTCAATCACTAATAGAAAAACAACAACTATTCTTGGGTATTTGCCTGAAATTCCCTGGCAACTATGCCATCTTACAGGTCATAAAGAGAGTCCTAAGAGGCCGAAGTCCTGAGTCAAAGTATATTGTTGACATGTACACAGCCATGTCCAAGACTCCAATGCCTCAGCCCCATGGAAGTGGCAAAGCCTTGCCCAGGTGAGGCTCAGAGCAAAAGCTCTCTTCAGGGCAAGTCTGAATGTGAGCGTTTATGGACGACTGGCCATGGTGTGCATACACTAACAATTGTGGCTTCTTCATCTTAGGTGTTTACAGCCTGGGACTGATGGTCTGAAGAGACTGCCTATAAAGCCAACCCTTCCCTCTGTGCTGTACCTAAGCTGAGGTTCCACTTTTTGGCAGCAGATCCCACCCGATCTCAACTTTCCTGTATGTGTGTCTGTGTGTCTGTCCTTTATTCATTCCTTTGATGCTCCTGGCGAGGGTTTCAGAACCCAAGCTTCTTGGGTTGTGGTACCGACAGAATCAAGACCAGTCGCTAGCTTCATCACCTTTGCATGGTTTTCAGATTAATGCAAGCAATTGGTATTGGGTAGACTGGTACAACAACACAAGTGATACCAAGCAGAAATCCAAATAAAAGATGCAAAGTGAAGCTGGCTCCCACCTCATTTCTAAGATTTATTCTATCTGAAAAAATTCAAAGTTTAAATGAAGCAGATAAATGAAATATTAGATATACATGAGGGTGGAAGCCGCATGCCATTTTAGATCTAAACACACACATACTGGTAAACACAGACAATGGGAGCAATCAATGAAGCAGAAAATAATGAAATGAACTTTAATATAATCTTGGATAGGAAAGGTCTTTTGAATGTTGGAAAGCAAAAAAAGAAAGAATGATTAAGGCAGTAACTATGAAAAATAATTTAGAATTATTTTTCCAAGCCAATAAATTGTGAAAGATACAATTAGTCAGGAAATTAATGTCTCTAATGTAAATTTTAGGTTGTTAATACACTGATAAGACTATTAATGAATAATAGTGTAGTTCAAAAAATAAATGTAAAATATATCCATTCTCATAATCAGCAATTTTTAAAGTATATATGATTGCAAATTTTAAATAATACACATTTTAAAGTTTTCATTATGCTTAGTTACACATACAAGTATGCATATGATTTGTGTATTTATAAAAATAAATTCTTCTCTCAGGTCTGCAAACTTAAACAGAGAAAGGCCTTCCATCCAGGCTATATCGTATATTAACATGCTGTTGCCAGAAAACAGTGTGGCCACAAGGTTAATTTATTTCATAGATAAGGAATCTTTTCAACTATTAAGAAGAAAAATTCATTCATTTTAAGAATCATGGTATTTTTAGTGTTTCTCAAAATTCATCAAGTATCCAGCTGTCATATATAACAGAATTTAATAAGTTCAGTCAAAAACTAAAAAAAACCATCATGACTGAGAGCTGTCTGTTACAAATTTGTGTTCTCTAACATAAGCTGCAATTTAAATTGTATTCTGTGAACCTAGCAAAGCATATATTTATGAGGATAGTGCATTTTAGAATGACCTGATTGTAAATTCAGGAAGAAAGTCAAACAGAAAGTATCAAAAACCATCACTACACAAATTACCTTATGAATCTATTGAAGAGGAACACTGTGCTCCGGATAACGCGGGCCGTGCGGGACTCTTCATGCTGCGATCTGGATAAGTTCAAGCCGTCATCCATGTGGCCTTCATGGTGCATAATGGCCTGGAGGAGCACGGAAGCAGTGTCATCTTCCCAGCAAGGCAGACTGAAGGAGACACACACTTGCCTTGTGGGGGGCACAGCCCTGTAACCCCAGTCGCTCAAGAGGCAGAGACATGAGGATTACAGAAACAGCTCAAGCCTAGTCAGGGCAACTTAGTGACAGTCTGTTTCAAACTAAAATGATAACGGGTAGTAGGCATATAGCGCAGAGGTAGAGTGGATGCCTAACATTGGAAGACCCTGGGCTCAATCCCAAATATTCCTCCTAGACAAAAATTAATTTGAAAAAAATAACTTAAAAAGTTGAGATGGGGGAAAGGGCCTGGAAGGAATTAAGAGTCAGATGAATGAAGGGTGGAGTTGAGCACAATAAAATGCATTTATGTGTGAAAGAAAATGAAGCCACTTTTAAAAGATGAGCAGTAATAACAAATGGAATCAAAACCAGGCAACGGGTACTATTGGGCTCAGAGTAAATAACAGGCAAAGTCCCTCCCTGTACAAAGCAGCCATGCAGTGCACTGACTACGCTATTGTTTTAAAGATAGTTCAATAATACATCAAGCTGAATGAAACAACAGCAAAACATTGCCTCATATCTGCATTTAATGATTTATCCACAGACTAACAAACTACAAACTGACAGAGAAGGCAGCACTATGGATTCCATTTTATTATCTGTGGGATATCATCAGCTGTATGGTGGACTGATCACTAAGCAGTAACCCCTGACTCTGAGGTATCAAAACCGAAAACACACACACACACACACAGAGAGAGAGAGACAGAGAGAGAGAGAGAGAGAGAGAGACTAGTTCTTTGCTAATTTTTATATATCTTAAACATTCCATGAAAGCATAACACTGAGAGAGATAAGTACACATATCTACAGTGAACAATTAATTTTCAATTAATTTTCCAGAGATCTCTCTCTCTCTTTCTCACACACACACCTACATCACAAAAGCAGATACCAGAATAGTTTCAATTCTCTCCAGGACTTCCTTTATGTCCTGTCTATCACAGCACTCACCACCTTTCATGCTTTCAATGGCTCCAGTCAATTGGCTGCACAATGTATGTGAAGAACTATACCATATGTCCCTTCAAGTATGGCTTCCTTCATTTAACACTTACAATAAGGTAATTCAGGACCCTGAATCAATTGTATGAACCAAAATATGTAACTGGAACTAAAATTATTGAGTATCTTGAGTAAAGAGAACCTCTGAAGCAAAAATAAATGAGACACAGATCTGTACTCAAAGGCAAGATACTTCACTTGCTTGCCTTTATTAACAGAAAAAATAATAAAGTGATGTATTAAGCCTCAAAAAAGTCTCATGAAGAGGATAACTAACAAAGTAGAAAGATGGAGTTGATGAAGATAAAAAAATAGGATAAAAAAGATAGGAAGGATGAGTAAAGCCAAAATTTGATTCTCTGAGAAGATACATAAATAAACCTCTCACAGATTTGACTGAAAATAAAATAGAAAGAAAAATCATAGAATGCAGGAAATTGATTATGATAATACAGTACTATGTGAATCCCAATGGCGAATACAAGCAGCGAATGGCCTGGCTGATCCAGAGGGATAATCAACAGGGATGGCCTTGGGGCACATCCCTATAGTCCCAGTTATTCTAGAGGCTGAGACAGGAAGATCACTTGAACCCAGGAGTTAAAAGACAGCCTGGGAAACAAAACGAGACTCTATCTCAAAAACGACAGTAAGCCCCAATAATCTACAGGCGTTTCACCAACTAAGTATAAAAATCAATTACACATAGTTTGTTTTCAGGAACACTGGAGGGATAGTTTGAGGCTCACAAGTTAGAAGACCTTGGGACTGGATGCTTGCATACATGAATGCCGGTACAGTTTCAAAGAGTTGATATCCAAGGCCCGGGGATGGAGAACTATGTCTTGTCATCTATCTTTCTAAGTCTGTGGTCTGGGGAAAGCCGTTCCATTTGCCCTTAGTTGAAGAGAGACCAAGGAAGAGTGGAGCTTCAGGACATGTGGAAATTAGCAAACATGCAAATCACATGAAATGAAAACTTGACAACTCATAAAGAGAATTTAATTTTCCTCATGAATATATGTAATAGTTCTGAATAAAATGAGTTAATTAAATCTAGTAGGATTTTACTGGAATAATGGGCTATGGTCAAGTAGGGTTTAATTCTATGAATGTAAGGATTCTTTAGTAATTAGACGTCTGGTACCTTAATTATATGAGCAAATTAAAGGAAGCTAAAACATGATTTTCATTGACTTTAACTTATAAAACTCAGAAATTGCTTCTATTTTTTCTCAAATACCACCAAAAAGTAGTAAAATGAGACCACTTGAAAATAAAAATAATCTCAATTGTCTTAAGGATGAAAAATCCTGTAAGATCTACAAATCAGGAGTGAAATTCACAGTGAGGAACTATGTAAAATAGATCAAATGAAAACAGTCTGAAATTTTACAAAAGCTAGATGAAAATTTTTTTAAAAGGAGGATATACTAAGCCAGACCACCGCCTTTAATACCAGCACTCAGGGGACAGAGGCAGGAGGATCTCTGTGAGTTCGAGGTACCTGGTCTACAAGAGTTAGTTCCAGGACAGGTTCCAAAAGCTACAGAGAAACACTGTCATGAAAGAAAATGAAAAGGAAGATATACTAATAATAATAATAGTAAGAGAAATAGCTATAGATAGAAGATAGATAGATAGATGATAGATAGATGATAGATAGATAGATGATAGATAGATAGATAGATAGATAGATAGATAGATAGATAGATAGATAGATAGATAGATAGATAGATGATAGATAGAAGACAGATAATAGATAGAAGATAGATAGATAGATAGATAGATAGATAGATAGATAGATAGATAGATAGATAGATAGATAGATAGATGGATGGATGAGAGATGGATGGAAGGAAACTGAAAGAAACTCAAAACAACTAAAAAAAGAACACAGAAGTTTACTTAGGAGAAGCATGGCCAGACAAGAGAAACAAACATGTTTGCAAGTAAAAGCTGTAAACACAGAACCACAGTAGGTGCACCAAAGGCAGAGAAATGCAGACAGCTAGCACGGAGTCAGCTAGTGAGTCCGGAACACTCAGCCTGTCTCCTGATTTCATTCTGGGGCTCTCCAAAAGCAGCATCAGCAATTCAGACTCTGATACTTAACTGTGATTATCAGTTTGTGTGGATTAAAAAGCATCTAGGGAATTAATGAGGCATGCCTTTGAGTGTATTTATAAGGGCATTTCCAGAGAGGACTAAGTTGCAGGGTATTTCACATTCAGACCATAATACTGAGTAAATCAAGCCACACAGGGAGTATGCATAAAATTAGTAAGCTCTATATAAATGTTTTCAGAGTTTTCAGAGTGTACAGTGGACCAGCTGGAAAGGGAAGAACATCCAGAGTGATCATTTAAGTTTAGACTGAAGAATGGCTAAACCTTCGGCTGACAAAACAGGAGTCATACCCTAAAGAGACAAAGCAGACTATCAAAAACTCAGGTGTGAAATGCTGTGATTTTTCTGAGGAAGGGCAAGTAGTTCACTTATGTGACACACTGGGTCAGTGAAAAGTGATGGCTAGAAATTGGGGAAAGGAGCCAGGAGTGGTGGTGTATGCCTCTACTCTTAGCACTTGGGAGGCAGAGGCAGGCAGATCTCTGTGAGCTCGAGGCCCTCCCAGACTAGATAGTTCCAAAACTGCCAGAGCTACATAGTGAGACTCTCTCTCAAAAAAGAAAAAGAAAGAAAGAAGGGAAGGGAAGGAGAGAGGAAGGGAAGGAGCAAGGACCGAGGGAGGGAGGAGAATGAAAAGGAAAAGAAAAAGGAAAAAGAAGTGGATGAAAGGATTAGAATGGAGGCAGGCCTAGAATGATACCATCACTAAGAAGAATGGTGGCTATCTGTGAGCAAGAGGAAGGAGGTAGTAGTAAGAATGAAGGACAAAGAAAACTGGGTAGATTAAGACAGAATCTAGAAGACAATGAATTTATTCCCCTAATCTTTGAATACATGAATCCCTAAATTGTAATCCTAAACATCATTAAGAAAACCACCACAAGGGTTCACCCTAAAAAAAATAAGTCTATCATGTGGCATTGTTGAACAGGGTCCAAGGGGCTGGAAATCTCATAATTCATTAAGAGTAATTGTTATTGCATCCTCAGATATATGAATAGGATCTGAAAGACTGGGCACTGAATTTGTATGCATAGGCAAGCAACCCAATCATCAAAATGTTTTACTAAATAAGTAAATGGTACAATTTGACATTTAGGGTGTAAGATAACTAACCCAGTGTTTCTTCATTTATGAACATGGCTGCCATAAGCTATGTTTATGTATGATCTTACCTTACGCTGTATGGATCCCATTCGTGCTGATTTCACATCTACAGACTGGTATGTGAGCCACAGGCCTGTATCCACATGTTGTATATAGCAAATGGAGTCTCCGTATTTGATTTCTGAGGTTCCCATGCCATCAACTTCTTTTCTCACCCCTACATCCAGTTTTTCCTATGTATAAAAAAAGAATAGCATATATTTTTTAAAAAAAAACATTAGTCTATATCAATAGAATCTTGTAAAAACATGCCTTGAAGTTTCAGTTTTCTCAAGTCCCCTGAAATAATGGCATAGCTACATATTATTCTTTTAAGGTTTATTTTATTTTTAATAATTTGTGTGTATGTTCATCTGGGGTGTGTGTGCAAGTGTCTCTGGAGAGCAGAAGTGGTCATCAGAGACCCAGGATCTGGAGTTTAGAGGTGGTTATGAGGCCCCTGACTGTGTGCTGAAAACCAAACTCAGGTGCTCTGGAAGAGCAGCCTGTGCTCGTAACTGCTGAGCCATCTTTCTAGCCAAGGGCTCAGTTTTATCATCTATAAATAAAAGTATCTTCCTATAGGATCAGAAAAAAATGAGACAACACTTGAAAAGCTGTGAACATATCTGGAATTTAAAAAAAAAATCTCTTCAGTCTGCCTGAATGACACTGGACACAACTGTGAGGATGCTGACGTTAATGAGCCATTAGTCATAGCGGAATTTTATTTCTCTTGAACCAATCAGAGCTGTAGTTTGGGCACCTGCAATTTCCAAAGTGGACTGCAGAGTTTTGTATTACTAAGGAGGGATGAAATTCAGGAACTGACTAGGTCAAATCTTCAAATTTCTTCTTTTGAAAGTATGCATGTGCATGTGTGTGTGTGTGTGTGTGTGTGTGTGTGTGTGTGTGTGTGTGTGTGTGTGTGTGTGTGTGTGTGTGCACATAACCAAGGTGCTATGAAGGTCAGAACAGAAAAAGGTAAAAGATCCTTTGGAGTCACAGGCATCTGTGGGCCACCTGATATGGGTGCTGGGATCTGAATTCCTACCAAGTACAAAATCAATAAGCACTATTTTTTTTGCTGTTCATTTTACCTACATATATATCTGTGTACTATGTGCCATCGCCGGTTCTCATGGAGGCCAGATGTAGGCACTGGCTCCAAGTCACTGGAGTTACAGACAGTTGTAAGCCACCATGAGGATACTGGGAATCAAACCCACATTCTCTAAAAAAATGCCCTAAACACAGAGGCCATCTCTCTAGCATTACGAATATTTCTTAAAATAACAGTCTCAAAGCTAAATGGACTCCTTCCTGTTTCTCATCCATGCCTCCCCTAAATAACTATCCTCTCTAAATTCAAGTTGTGTTCCTTTTGGGTCTTTGGTTATTTGACTTTTGAAACTGTGTGTTTGTGTGTGTTGTTCACATGTGTGGGTATGTGTTCACATGTGTATAGGCGTGCTTGCTTGTGGAAGGCAGAAGATAACCTTGAGTGTCATTTCCCAGACACCGACCCCCATTTACTCTTTGAGATGGGGTATCACACTGGTGACATTTACCAAGGAGGCTGGGCTGGCTGGGCAGGAAGCCCAGCGATTTGCCCATCTCTGCCTTTCTAATACTGGGATTACAAACATGTCACCATACCCAGATTTTCTTTTTGTTCATGGGTTCTGGAAATCTGTCATTTCCTCATATTGCAAGGTAAGCACTAAACTGATTCAGCTGTTCAGTACACAAATGTTTATCAAAAATAGTTTAAAATTATGTAAGTTTTGAGTTTTGTTTTATCTAAAGGAGCCATTCAAAACAAAACAAAACAGTGAAGACCAACCAAGTACGATGGTGCATACCTATCATCTCAGTACTTGAGATCAGGGTGCAGTAGGATTGCCAGCCTGCTCTACACAGCAGGGTCTGGGCTAGCCAAGGCTACATAGGGAGTCCCTATTTCAAAAATCAACACAACACAAAACAAAATGTTGCAGATTCTTCATGCCATCTGATTTTTTTCTTTCCTTTTTTATAGTGATAATTAATGACCCTTTAATGACCCTAAAGCGAGTGAGTGAGTGGATAAACTTTGAATTTAAATGAGTTTCAATTATCAATACAGAAAGGTCAAAGCCGCCTCAAAAGCACACAATTATCAACTAAGTTGAATGAACTGTTATGCAAATAACTTGGAACAGTCGTCTAAGAATCAGCAATAAAACAGATATACTCTTGTAATTTCATTCTATCAGATGAGATAGAGTGCTAATCTACTTATGCCAACCCTGTCAATGGGAAAATTAAATTCTGGAAAATATAACAATGTAATTATCTCTTCAAAAGAAAACAATGAGGCCCTAAACATTTTTTTCTTTTATCCGGGAAATGAGTTTATAGCCTAATTATTTGTGTTTTGAGAAGTCCTGCACTCATTAGCTGCGTGCTGAGGCTTTGTTAGCTTTCTATTGCAACGGGCCACAGTCACCATGAAGGTTTAAATGAGGAGACTTCCCAAGGACTGTGTTCTGGTAGTTTTATTGACCCTTGAGTCAGGTAAGAACTTTCTGAAGTAACGGGAGACAAAGGAAACAGAAGGGTCATGGCTGTTAATTCCTTCCTTTATTGCCTATGCCTCGGGCTTAGGAGAAATTCAGATGAAAATAATCAGGCATCCTCCCACAGGATCTGGGCTGGGTATCTCTAGGTTTTGGACATTGGTCAAAGGATTGAAACAAGAGCTCACAGGGATTTGAAAAGGTATCAAGGTATCTTTAGTCACAGTGACGACAGATCAGAAATGCGCTGTCTGGGTGGAAGGAATGAGCACATGAGTGTCTGTGGAGGCCAGAGAGGGTGTGACTCTCCCTGAGATGCAGTTATAAGCAGCTGGCAGCCTCCCTGTGTGGATGGGTTCTACAAGAGTAATGTAGGTTCTTCACTGCTGAGCGATCACTCTGAACCAAGGGGCTTCTATTTTCATGGGACTAAAGGAAGGAAGGGTTTGCTTACTAGGAGCACAGTTGGGAGTTCTCTATACTGATCACTGACAGATCAGTTCTACATGAATCCCCCTTTCCACAATGCATCTGACTTTAATCATAAGCATGCCCAACTATGCACAAGCCTAAAATGGAAAATAGAAGATTATCCATAAAAATTCACTTGGGAACACAGTTTGCTTTATTGCAAAACTTGTCTAGGCTCAACTGACTTTCTATCCTCCTAGGTTTGAACAGACTCTAAGTTTAATGGTTATTAAGGTGAGAATAAATTTATCCCACCACCCAGAGAGAGGTGTACCTACAGCTCACTAGAAGTAGGGGTCCCAGGTTGCTAATGAGTTGCTGGCTGCATTTTTCAGAAAGGGGTGTGCATACATAGTATTTCCTGGTAAAGATCCAGGCTTCCCAGTACATTATTGGAAGGAGGGTGCGTGAATACCAAACCCAGCAGAGTCTTACGTTGCGAAGCCATCCTCTATGCTTACCAGCCTCAGGTGTGTTGACCAACAATAAGCATAGAGTATCGGGAGCCAAGAAGAGGACAAACAGCTCCCAACAGAATGTAAGCCTACATTATTACAAGTGAAGTAAGCAGATTAGACAAGTGATAGCCATGCAGAAACTCCACACTGACTTCCCTTCCACAAATCAAGGGCTTTTGTTTTTCTCCTTGAGTGTAAAATGGTGATTTTCTATTGAGTTACTATGCTTTAGAAAATTGAGATTAGTAGCACATGTCTTCCCATTGGTAACTATTAGAATATTTGGAAAAATCAGAAAAGCAGGGAAGGAATGGACAGTAGAACTCTAGAAAGACAAGCAACACTAAGCCTGGCTTATGGATACCAGTCTTTTCCTGAGGGCACACCTAGCCCTACAAAGACCACGCAGGCAAAAGGAGACAAAGCTCTCTGGCATAAGGTATCAAAAGAAACCCACTCAGATGCAGAGGGATCCAAACCATTTACAGAAACCCATCCGAATTCTTGTCAGCCAATAACTGTGCACACGGGGAGGAGGTCAGGAACAATGGCAGCAGGGTGGGACTGAGAGAACTGAGCAGAAACATAAGCAACCGTTCACTGCCAAAGGCAGAAGCAGGTTTCAGTCTCACAGGGTTACCTGCCTGAAAAACTGAAATAAGTCTTCAGCGGAAAAAGAAAAGCAAAATTCAGTCTCCACGCTGTAACATTTCTGATATCCATTATTGTGTCAAAGTAAATGTCAAAAGGATGGAAGTGTGTATGTGAGGAAACCATGTGAATGTGGATCCTACTCTAGATCCTACAGCTAGAAGACAAAGATCTTAAGGCAATGTTTTATGTTTCCATTTTCATGTCTGTGAAGTGTGTATATGTATGTTTTTACATGTGTGCGCACATGTGTAGGTATGCTTACCTGTGTGTTCTTGTGCTTGTGGTAGCCCAAGTTTGATGCTGGGAATTACTCTCATTGTCCTTTCACCTGACACTGAGGCAGAGTTTCTCAAGAAAAGCTACAGCACCCTGATAAGACTACGCTCCACAGCCCCCTTGCTCTGGGGATCCCTGTCTCTGTCTTCCAAGCCTGGAACCCATAAGGCATTTACACAGGTTCTGGGGAACCAAATTCTGACTCTCATACCTGTGCAGCAAGCATTTTAACCATGGAGCCATCTCTCTATCCACTAAAGAATCTATTACAGATATAAAATATATTTAAATGCCCAGGAAAATCCTTTACACACACAAGGAATGCACAGATAGGTGAGCTCTGCCAGAAAACGCAATATATATTTAAATACAGAGAAAGAGAGAGAGGACTGATAGCAATAATCAGAATATTGGATTAGCTGGATATCACTGGAACTGGAAGGCAAAAAGTTAATGAAATTGAAATAAAATTAACAGGAATATCTAATCTGAGAATCACATAGATAGTGAAAGTGCTCTAGCTGCCAGGCTTAGTGGCTCATGCCGGTAATTTCAGCAGTTGGACAAGGGGACTGCATGAGTTTGAGGCCAGCTTGGGATGCACAGTAAACTTGAGGCAAGTCTTGGGGTTCAGAGCAAGACCCCCATCTTATTTAAAGCAAACCAAAACAAAAATAAAATATACTTAAGATACATACTTTGCTGTTAAATAGAAACTTCCTTCAAAATGCAACACAGTTAGTTTAATTCATATACCTATTATACCCATCAGGAATACAGCCAGCTAAGAAACACTGAGATCATTGCTGGCATATCATCTTGACATTCATTCATTCATAAGTGAAATTTGTATCCACTTTGAGATCTTGGGGGACTATAAACTCTCAAGAAATATTTTTAGCCCATTACTGTGCAGACATTGCTTTCTTCTGTTTTTATTGTTATGTTGACATGAATACTGTCTTCCATTATCAATCAGTGTGTTAATTATTGAAGTTAACTTGAATTATTTTGTATCCTTGGAATCTTATCATTGTCTGCAAATGTGAAGCTTTTTTTAAAGAATATCTATTTTTATTTATAATTATGTACATATAAATATGTTCATGTGGGTGTGTGTACCTAAATGCAGGTGCAATGAAAGTCAGAAGAGGGCATCAGATCCCTTGGAACTGTAATAACAGATGGTTATGAGCTGCCCAACATGAGCTCTGGGAATGGAGCTCCTGGCCTCTGCAAGAGCACCATGTTCTCTTAGATGCTGACATATCTGTCCAGCTACACAAAGGCAGTTGTCAAGAGTAATTTGATAAGTGAATGACTTAAATAAGAACTATATATCCTTTCCCATGTCCCACAGAAAATGTGCCAGCAAACTGCTGAAATAATTCCATTTAGAAGATGGCTTTAAAGTATAAAATAATGCCTCCAGATGGGCATGTTAATCTGGCTTCTCATGAAGCAGAAACTATTTCTAAGGCAACTATGGCCTTAGTAAGTGACACTCATGAGCACACCGAAACTAGTGCTGTAGAACTGCTGTCTGCATTCTTCCAGCATTGGCTGACACCAATCACTCTTACCCTGTGCAGCTTCTAAACTAACTATGGGGTGGGGAGACTGACAGCCCCTTAATCTTGGATAACAACAGTCTTGCTCATTTTAAATTATACGTTATTAATAATATCTAGCTCCATACCCATCTCCTTAAGACAACCAATGGTTAAAGTTAAGAAAAACTAAAAGGTCAAAGAGAATGTGAGACTTTGGAAGTGGGTAGCAGGTAGGCACGTCTGCTGCCAAGCCAGAGACCCGAGTTTTAAACCTGGGATTCACATGTAGAAAAAGAGAACCAACTCCTCCAAGTTGTCCTCTGACTGCCACATGAGCTCTGTGACACATGTGCATGCCTTCCTCCACACACAAATAAATAAATAAGCAAATCAATGAACAAATTTTTTAAAGATAAAGACGATTTAAAGTGTTTCCTTATGATGCTATAATACAATGGGAATGGTCACTGGGAAATGGGTCTCAGAATCATCCCATTAGCCCAGCTGCACTGTGGGTGCCCCATTTCCTTAGCCCATCCTCAGGTACCAGCAGAGGAAGCTACACATTAAGTCCCTGAACACGCAGGTATCCTGCTTCCGCTTCTCTGGCTGGACCCTGACTGAGATACTTCTCATCGCCACTGAAGGTCTCAGGGCATTCACTCACATGCTGAATGCTCTTGAACAGGATTGGCATAGTTGAAACCAAATCTCTCCTAGGAAAACCATCATCTCCACTGTTTTTATTCTTTCATCAGCTCCTCTTATGAGAAAGTTGCTATATGCAGCTCCTTTTAATTTAATCTAAGTACAATCAAAGTTCATCTCCATGTAAGCTTTGAGATTAGAGTTTTCTATTATTAATTTGGGGTTTTCTTATTATTAATTTTTTAGTTACCATGCAAAAGTACTAGGCTTCATTAAGACATTCTTTCTCTATTTCTCATTCTCCCTCCCTCCTTCCCTGACACACACACACACACACACACACACACACACACACACACACATACACACACACACACTTTGTTCTTATCCTTTTCCATATTCAATGTCCCACTTGCTATACTCTATCCCTTTCTTGATAATTTTGTATAGCTGTTTTTATGAGAAAATCATGCAAAATTTCTACTTTTTAGATATTTAATCCCTTTGAAATGCAGACAATGCCAGGTGAATGATTTCTCATCTCTATTAGTTTTATCACTGAGGCTTAAGGCTGGATCTTCCACAGAACTTAACAAGGCCCCCGTTTCTACAACTGCCTGATGAAGACTGAAAATAATCTCTAAATTATCTCTAGCCACAGATTAGTAGTATCTTAATTGACACAGCACACCAAATGCAGTAGGCAGGTTAAATGGCACACTATAAACTGTTACATTTTACTCTTATTTTCTTTGTGTGTGGGTGGATGCTTTATAGCCTGGATGGAGATGTAGCTCGGTAGAGAGGCTGCTTTTTCAGCATGCATAAAGCCCTTGGCTGGCTCCCTTGCAGCAAACACATATACCAGTGTTTATGTGTGGTTAAGGGTGATGCATGCCTATATTGCCAGCACTTGGGAACCAGGATGGGAGGATCAGAAGTTCAAGGTCATCTTCAGGACATAGCAAGTCTGAGGCAAGATGAAGAAGAGTGGCAAGGGAGGGAAGCAAAGGGAGGGAGCTTTAAAACTCCTAGTTTCTGAACCAAAAACAAAAATCTTAAATAAAATAATACGCAAAGAATCTCAGCCTAGAATGTTTCCATATATTTTTGCCCTCATCTCCACAGTCCTTTTAAGGGCATTGCCAGTCTCATTTAAGGCTGTCATCATATCGCCTCAAAGGCAAAAGACTTCTATTCATGGTGCACAAGGGAGGGAAAGCTGGGAGTTCACCTACCAAGGAATATGTCAGTGGCATTTTAAGCTACAAGAAAATTACACCGGTGTACAATACCTATGTGCCTGGCAGGGCCTACATTATGATTAAAACTGACATCTAAAGACATCGGTAAGAGCCAGTTAAAAGTTCCAGGAGTGGAAAATATGCCTTAAAGACCTCCAGGTGGGAAGTGCATTCTTCATTATGCTGACTGCTTTCCTTGACAGGGAGCCCATGCCACTTACGTTCTAAACCATACACCACCTGATGCAATTGCTTCTGAATACACAGGGCTGTCAGCAACTGGTGATTTTTCTGACAATTCCTGAACTTGAGATTGGCTACTGAACATTCACATCAGTGTCACTGGCACCCCTGCGACAACCCCCCAAAAATAAGTCTTTCCTGTCAACTAGGAGCATGGGTTTTATTTTTGTTGTTGTTATTGTTTGTTTTGTTTTTTTCTGTAATGCCACTTTTAAAAACCCTTGTTATTTATGAATTTTAAGAAAGCATGACCTTCCTGATCTGTAAGTTTTGAGAATATAATTATAGCCTGGCCTCACGGGGATGGCCTTCAAGCACAGCTGTTCCTGGGGAGGCTGAGGCAGGAAGACTGCAAGCGCGATGTCTCTCTCCATTTAGAGAAGTTCGAGGACAGCCTGGGAAATTTATTGCCATCTTTTCTCAAAATTAAAAAATTAGAAGAGTCCTGGGGATGTGATGGAGCCCAATGGCAGAGCTTAGCATGACCAAGGAAGAATGTCTCAACCAGAATCACCGTAAGGACCACTGAGGTAGACTTGAAGCTTCTGGTCGTGCTGGGGATGGAACCCAGGGCCTCATGCACGCTGGGCTAATGCTGCACCCCCAGCTATGTAACTGGGAGAGCTATGTAACCAGTCCCCTTCACATCTTCGTTTTGTGAGATAGGATCTTACAAACTCAACCAGACCGACTTGTGCTCCTCTCTCCTCAGTAGCTGAAAAATAGGCCTGAGCCTCCAGGTCAGACTCGGGGTTGATTTTCATTTTAGAATTCATAAAGCTGAAGATACTAAGAGAGTCTACAATTGAAGTCCATCATTTCCTCTCACCGAGAAAAGCTTACTCTCATTAACAGCAACAGAGAAGCTGTACCTGCCAAGCCACTGAGGCACTGCAGACCTGAAGCCTACCTGAGTCAAAGACATTAAGAAGGCACTTTTATCATCCAGAAGGGAAGTGCTCATTTTTCCTACTGAAAAAAAAAGGAAAAGTGCAACATACATTCCGTATATATCACTGACACACCAAGAATAAACAATCTCACGTCATGCATGTGCATGTAGGGAAAGAGGAGCTTGAGAGATTGCTCGAGTGGTAAAGAACTCACCTTACAAGCATAAGGACCTGAGTTCTAGCCTCAGAGCCCATATGAGAAAAGCTAACAAACACTCGTACTTCCAGCCCTGGGAATGAAAACTGGTAGATCCCTGGGGCTCACTGACCAGCTGGGCTAGCTTATTTGGGAAACAGGCCAGTGAGAGATCCTGTTTCAAACTACAAGATGGTTGGCTCTTAAGGAAGGACAGAGGTTTACTAGTGTCCTCCAAAGGCATGTAGACATATACACACATTTACATTTGCACAAGCAAGAACCTGCACACATGGGTATAGGATATTTATGTGTGTCTTCATGTATGTTCACATATGTGTATTTGTGTGTGAGCTCAACATGTATTTTAAAAATACAGATCTGCGACCAAATTATCACTAATAAAGGAAAGAATAAAACTGTATTCCATTTTCTCTAAAATTTGATAATATGAACACTCTAATTTTATTTTTGTTTCCATTGCTTTAATGTGTCTTTATTATATAATAGCAGTTAGTGCTGGCAGCATAAATGAATTTTAATTTCATTAGGCTTCTTTCCAATTAAAATGTGGTATTTTAAACATTACAATCAACACTATTAGCATCTTTAATTTTTTTACAGTCTATGTGTGGGGAATGTATTTTATATGTGTGTTTCTGTGACATTTATTTTTCCTGGGATTCCCATTTTTATATTGTAATTTATTTTAAATCAAGCTAAATTATCAAAATAGCATTCACTCCTGGGACTGTTGATGTATACTTATAATACCAGTGCTGAGAAGGCTAAGGGACAAAGTCTGGGTCTGAGGACAACCTGGATTACATATTGAACCTCACGTCAGTCTGGTGTATATATAGAGAGGCCCTGTCTTAGAGAAATTATGTAAACATGGCACATTAATTTATGAGCATTAAAAAAGCACATAAGTGAACTTAATTTCTTAAATATCAGAAACATCTACTTTTAGAAATATTTTCTACCAATCAAAATTACATAAAACATCTAAAAATTTTGCCAATTTACTCTTTTACTACAATAACACCTGAATATGTGCAGGCCTCTGAGTGCTTCTGATGGACAAAATTTTCATTCTAATTGCAGCTCTATTTCCCACAAAGTTACCAATAAATTCTGAAAATCTATCATCTATATTTAAAATTAAAACTATGAGGGCAAAACTGGAGAGATGGCTTGGCAGTTAAGATCACTTACTGCTCTCGTGGAGGACCCGAGTTCAGTTCCCAGCCTCCATAACAGGTGGTTTACAACTACCTGGAAATCCAGGGACCCCAATGCCCTCTTCTGGCCTCTATAGGCATCCCACACACATGTGCATATATGCAAATACTCATAAATGAAAGTAAATCTTATAAAAACATACAGCGGACAGAGTTCTGTTTATTCTAGCAGGACTGACAAAATTTCATTATAGAAACAATGTTGTAATGCAAGACATTTATTAAATAGTAGTTAAGCCTAACAAGTATATAAATAAATCTGTTTACTATCAACATTTCTTAAAAGTTTCAATAAAGGGATGGAGTTACTTTTGAATGAAAGACTGCAAATTGTCTTAATTTATCCCTGAGTGCATTACTCTTTTTAATTTTTTTCCATTTGTTGATTTGTGCATATGTGCATGGGTGGGTGTGAGCATGTGTGGGTGTGTGCATGGGTGGGTGTGTGCATGGGTGGATGTGTGCATGCATGGGAAGCAGAGAACAATCTATGAGCACTGTTTCTTTCCTTCCAACATGTGGGTCCAGAGGATCAAACCCAGGCCATCAGGCTGGGAGCCAACACCTCTACCTGCTGATCCCTGCTGTTGGACCCTCTTTTTTCAATGTGCTGTTGTAGCTATGTATAAACTATGTAATAGAAAGGGTAATTTTTAAAAGAAGTAACACAGGCAATTGGCTCAACCTCTTAGAAAAATATATTACCTGGTCTGCCAGTAATATTTAAAATTTATTGTCATTTTTAAAATTAAGCTCCACTGTTTGTCACTTTCTCTTCGTGTGGGGCAGCCACTGAGAACTGCATGCAAAGAGCCTGTGTGGGAAAACAGGTTCTCAGCACCCTTTAGGGTTGAGCAATACTGAGGACATGGGAGTCAAGCAAAAACTGAGCTTCAGAGAAAGAGTTCGTCCTTGTCATGTTCAGACAATGGCTTCACTCCCTTCAGTGGAGATGGTGGCATTATTTGACTATCAGCCTCAGAATAGCTAATGTGCTTGCCCAGGAATCCCCTTTCTCCGCCTCCTGAGGGCTGGGATTACAGGTGTCTGCCACACCAAGGCTCAATACAAAAATATCCCTTCCCCCACTCTTATTTTCTAATCTCTTTAAAGTCTATGAACTTGAAAGATTGGCATATGTTCTTTCATAGCCTATACAAAGACGCTGGCTTTGTGTTTGTTTTATTTCCTGCAGGTCCATGACTATTAAGGCTGCATTAGAGATTTGGCACATAAATTTCACAACTTACATCTTCAGTGTTTTTCACTATTTAATGCCATGAAATATATACATTTCGCCACATGCAATACTTTCATTTTCCTGGATATTATCCCAGTGCGTATTTCAGTCAAGCCCCTTTCTTGCCTTGGGATCATATTGTCCCAATATTCCATTAGCCATTCTTTTTTCCCAGTCTCTCCAAATAAAATCTCATTACAGGTCTCTATCATGGCTTATAGTTCATGATCCAAAGCCAAATTGTTTTCATTTTAAATTGCACTTTATTCTATTCATATATCCTGATAAAGCCATTGCATTGGGTCCACCCTCTACCACACGTTAGATTCTCTGATGTCCTTGCTCTCTGTGGTCTTGGCTTCCTGTCTTTGTAAACATCTGCGCTTGTAGTTCTTCCTGAAAAGTTTCTCATTCATGTAAGGCTGGAGGGTGAATACAGCATCTTCTTGCTCATCAACCGCTCTTCCATCACCTTACTTTAATAAACACTATACATAAGGGAATATTTACCTTGTCACTGCTATATCTGTGTTTCTAAAAAATGTTTTCTTGTCTTTTTACTAGCTCAAGAGAGCCTCTATAAAATCCATGTTAGCCTTCAATTCATGATCCTCCTGCCTACCCTTCCCTCAATATCCACCTGCTTCTGCCTCCCAAGTGTTGGAGTATTAGGTACATGATGTGGTATCTTGATTTCTCATTTTTAAAACCTCAGAGGGGACAATGAAAGGTAATAATGGAGTGGGTGGAAAATATAGAGTGGATAGCAAAGTATGATTATGTTACATATAAAAATATTATAATGAAACCTGTTATTTTACATGCTAACTAAAAATTAATAATTCTAAAAAGAAATATATCCATAACACGAAAGATAATTATGATTCTATTTCATAGGAGATGACCAAATCACTCCATGTTCCTCTCATTTTCACCAGCTTTGGAGACACAGATTTTGAATTTTAAATGTTATACTTTGGGAAATCTTCTCAATGTTTTCCAATGTAGTTGTGTATAGTGTGCCTATCTAAATGTCAATCTATGCATTTCTGTGTGTGCCCAATACCAAGTGCATGTGCAGATGCACAGCCATGCATGTGGAAACAGCCTTGGGTAGCATTCTCCAGGTTCTGCCCACTTTCTTTTTAGAAATAAGATCTCTCTGAGACCTTGAGTTTACCAATTCAGCTAATCTGGCTGGCCAGCTGCCTTAGAGATCCACCCATCTCTGCCTCCCTAGTATTGAGGTTATCAGTGCAAGCCATTAAGACCAATTTTAATGCATAATTGTGCTGCCAATACATGGGAGGCTGAAGCAGGAGAATAAACACAAGAAAGAGGTAAGTCTGGGCTGCATCCTGTCTTTAAAAGAATACTACATACTAATCAAAGGGAAAATCCACTGCAACTTCTAACATCGATGCACCAAATACAAGGGCACTCAAATTCAAAAAGAAACACTACACAACTTAAATCACATGCTGACCCTCATGCCCTTACAGTGGGTGACTTCAATACCCACTCTCATCAATAGACAGGTCACCAAGTCAAAAACTAAAGAGAAATGCTGGAGCTAATAGATATTATAAACCAAATAGTCCTAACAAATATTTATAGAACATTTCCCCCAAACACAAAAGAATATACTTTCTTCTCAGCAGCTCATGGAACTTCTCCAAAATTGACCACATATCTGGACACAAAGCAAATCTCAACATATAGAAGAAAATCCAAATAACACCCTGTAGCCTATCTGACCACTACAGAGTAAAGCTGAATATTAACAATAGAAACAACAGAGAGCTTAAAAACTCATGGACAACTCTACTGAATTTAAAAAAAATGAGTCAAGAAAATTTTTCTCAAAAGAAATGAAACCAGATTTCCACATGAAAATTTATTTATATGTACAGTAGTTTTAATTATGATTGTCAGAAGCTATAGTAAAAAACTACTAAACTGGAAAAAAATCTCAACTGCATTCTAAATTCTTATCTATATACCAACAGAGTTCCAACAACCCTCACCAAAGAAGCTTCTCTTTTTTTAT
>PVIU01001648.1:181111-202965 GCA_004026605.1 Ondatra zibethicus
ACATAATTAAAGAAATAAAATTTTTTTTCCTTTCTTCCCCTTCTCCCGGTCCCCTCCCACTACCCCCCCACCCCTCCTCCCTCCCCCTTCTTCCTTGAAAGAGGGCATGGTGCCCTGCCCTGTTGGAAGTCCAAGGCCCACCCCCATCCCTCCTGGCCTAGGAAGGAGTGCATTCAAAAAGACTCGGTTCTCAAAAAGTCAAATACATGCAGAAGAGATAGGTCCTGGTGTCATTGTTTGTGGGTTCTCCATCTGCCAACTTTGATGAAGAACCAATTTCTTGGATAAAGAAGTAACAGACAGAGACCATTAAAGAAAACTACAACTGGTCAAATGTGAAGAGCAACCGACCATGGGCCGCCCAGCCTAGTTAATACATGTACAATGAAACTCTACTTAAGGCTAAGGAAACAATGTGGAAGAGATTCTGGGAAGATTCTAAGAGCAGAAGATCAGAAAATCTTCTCTGATACCCATGATGTTTCAACAGTATGGCTGTCTAACCAAAACCTAAACAAGTACACTACCAACTGACACTCTAATATCGAAGAAGCAAATTTCACAGGCCCACACAAAGAACTACAGCAAGTAGAAGAATGCTGAGAGAGGAGAGCTAGGAAAACCAAGATGAGCTCCCCAGTTGATTACCTAACACCAGCTGGTCAGTTCTGAACTCATATACAAACAAGCAACACTATACTTAGAAGACTGAGAAAGTGCTATTAATATGTTTATGCATATATAATTATAATAATTAAAGTAAAAGAGGCTATGAATTAAAGAGAAATCCAGTATGTGTAGTGGGTTATGGGTCATGGGATGGGTTAGAGGGAGGAGAAGGAAAGAGAAAAATGATGTAATTTTGTTTTAATATTTAAAATTTAAAATTCATCACTTTGGAAAAAAAGAAAATTACTTTCTAGAATTAAATGAAATGAATACACATACCCAAACTTATGGGACACAATGTAAGCAGTGCTAACAGGCAAGTTCATAGCACTAAGTGCCTACACACAAAAACAAAAAATGAAAAAAAATCCCATGCTAGAAACTTAATAGGACACCTGAAAACTCTAGAAGAAAAAGAAGAAATTATACCCTGAAGGAGCAGATGGCAAGAAATAATCAAATTCAGGACTGAAATCAAGAAAATAAAAACAATACAAAAAAATCAATGAAACAAAGAGCTGTTTCTTTGAGAAAATCAGTAAGATTGACAAACTATCATCCAAATTAATTAAAAGGTAAAGAGAGAATATCCAAATTTAACAAAATTAGAGATGAAAATGGGGATTAACAACAGACACTGAGGAAATCCAAAGAAACACAAGGACATACTTCAAATCCTGTGTTACACCAAAAATAAATGGATTTTTTTCTTGATATATACCACCTACCAAACTTAAATAAATATCAGATAAGGATTTTAAATTGCCCTATAATCAGTGAAAGAGAAGTAGTAAGTGAAAGTCTCCCAACTGAAAAAGATCCAGGGCCAGGTGGTTTTAGCGCAGAATTCTATCAGACTTTCAAAGAAAAACGAATGCCAATACTTCTCAAATTATTCCACAAAACAGACACAAAAGAAACAGTGCCCGATTCGTTTTTATGGGGCCACAGTTACCCTGACACTTAAACAACAAAGAAAGAGAATTACAGGTCAATTTCCACTATAAACATAAATGCAAAAATTCTCACTAAAATACTTGCAAACCAAACTCAAGAACACATCAAAAAGATAATTCATCATGATCAAGTAGGCTTCTTTCCAGAGATACAGGGATGGTTCACCTATATAAATTGATAAATGTAATCCACCATATAAGCAAACTGAAAGATAAAAACCACATGATCATCTCATTAGGTGCAAAAAAGACCACTGACAAAATCCAACACCCCTTCACAATAAAAGTCCTGGAGAGACTAGGTATACAAGAAACACACCTCAACATAAAAAAGGCAGTTTACAGCAAGCCCATAGCCAACATCAACTTAAATGGAAATGAACTTGAAGCAAGTCCACTAAAATCAGAAACAAGACAAGGCTGTCCACCCCACAAACTGACATCCAGGCACTATTGCTGAGGATGTCACCAATACACCTACCTCACTGAACATGGAGAAGTCAAGCTGATGCCTACATACAGCCTATACATATATGTGCCAGCATCTTTGGTACAGGAAGGTAATTTGCACACTATCAAAGGATAAATGTAAACACCAACCCACCCAGAAATCCTTTTATCTCTAATGGCATCCTGCCTGCAAGATATACTCGTGCAACGTGGGTACAGAGCTTGTAGGAGCAACCAACAAATATCTGCTTTGATTTTCAGTTCATGCCACAAAATGAAACCCATACTTAAGTCTGCTTTGGAAACTAAGAACCTGAGACAAGACAGCCCAGGGATCTAGGGTAAAACCAAATAATATTGTTCTTTTTTTTTTAAAAAAAAAAACAAGTAGCAATAAAATGACTCATAATGAATGAGTCCTAATGACATTCTGCTGTACACATAGAACAGTGCTTTGCTCGACCATCATCAGAAAATCTTCCTCTTGCAGCAGATGCGATCACACACAGACTCACAGCCAGACATTATGCAGATAGTGAGAGACCTTGGAACACTCAGCCCTAAAAAAGATGTCTCCATCAAATCTTTCCCCTCAGGGCTCGTGAAACCCTGTGGTAGAGGAGGCAGAAAGCGTATGAGAGTCAGAGGGGATGCAGAACATCAAGAAAACAAAATCCTTTAAGTCAACATAATCAAAGCTCACATGAACTCACAGAAACAGCCTGCATGGGGCATGTACAGGTTTACACCAGATGGAGGCCTAGAGCTGAAAGAAATGAACACACGTCCCAGTCCCCAAGGGAGTCTCCCTGGGGGAACACACTATGCTTAAGGGCAGGTGCATGCCCAGCTATAGATGGCCAACAAAAAAGGAACCCGGTAGCATCTTTGGTGGTTCTTTGTCTTAAAATGTTGTGTCATGGATTTCCTTTTTTTTATTCTACATTTTAAAGTTTTTTATTTATATACTTTTTATTTTCTCACTCTCTCTCTTTTACCCTACTGGTTCTTTGCATATATGTTATGGCTTCCAGTCTAGTGTTTCCATAGGATTCCTGAACATGTAAAAGAGAGGGTTTCTGCTTCTGTATCTGTGTCTTGTACATCTCTGTCTGCTTCTTGTGCCTTTTTCTTGGACTCTTTTCCTTCTGTTTGTTTTGTACTATTCTAATGTGTTAGTTTTTTTGTCTTGTTATATTTTTATTTTATTATTATCCTTTAGAAGCCTGTTTGTTTTCTAATCAGAGATAGAAAGGGTGGATCTGAATGGGAAGAGAGGTGGGGAGGAACCGCAAAGAATAGAGGGAGGGGAAACCATAATCAGAATATACTATTAATAAAAAATGACATTTTAAATAAAGGGAAAAATATAAAATAAAAATTTATATTTAAAAAATACAAAAGAAAGCAATCAAGAAGGAGATGGAGGGTGCACTTTATCTAAAAATGAAACTCATGAAGCCAGCAGGCTCTCTCGACTCATTGCACTAGTTTGAGAAACCAACTTAATGAAGAGGAAAGTTAGAAAGAGAAGCTGGGAATGAGAAAACTTTACATCAGTTCTTTCTGTAACTTCAACATCAAAGAAACAGAGCAGGGACACATGAACAGAAATTCCAAAATGACACAGTCCATCTTACCTTGGAAGACCGGAAGGCAAATGCAGTTGATTTTACATCAGCCTTTTCTTTGTCCATGAGTAGAAGGTTCTTATCTTCCATAAGGCTTAAGTATTTTCCTGTTGTGACATGCCGTAGTCGGAATGGCTGGCCCCATCTTATGTGACTTCCACTCCACCTGACCAAAAAACCAGAACTTGAGCCAACCACATCATCATGAGAGAAGCAGCTACTGACAAGTACAAGTGTGAGTGTGTGCGTATGTGTGTGTGTGCATGCATATGCACGTGTGGATAAACACTATAAATAGCTTGTACAGACATATATGCTATATGTCTGTATGTACAAACATCTCAGAACCAGGTGAAAAAAAGGGAGACAGACTGAAAAAACTGGAGGTGAAACTTACAACTTTTATACTTCAGAATTAGGGGAGAATTACTTTAACATGTAGCTATGATAGTTCCCTTATTTACATATTATAAAATGGCAGTTTAATTATATACATGTATATATTAGATGCATATCTAGTAAAATTTTACTTTTAAGCTTAATAATTATCAAAAGTATTACAATTTAGGTGGACTTAATCAGCTTTATATTTATATCAAAAGTAATTTATTTTTTAATGATTAAATATTAAATGCTGCAGGAGCTCTTTCCGCTCCTTCAGCCAATAGCCTTTAAGATACCAGCCCACTGGGGCGTGGTCTTTTTCATTTTAAAAAACAGCGACAGCCCTCCGCTCGCGTTCTCTTGCTTCTGCTCCCGTTCTAGACTATCTGTTTCCTGTTTGCCATGAGAGGACTGTGGTGTAGGATGGCGTTCTGTAAGTTTTTTCCCCTCCAATAAATAACCCCTTTTAATCCAAACTGGTGTGGGATTGTTTTGCGGCTTTAATTAAATATTATGAATACAGAAGTTTGGTGGTAGCAACTAACTGAGCAATATATAAGAGTTCATAAGAACATCGTAATGAACAAGAAGGCAGAATGAAGACTTGGGCACTCACAAAATCACCCCACCATGAAGTAAATCTCTTGACTAACACAAAATGAGAAAGAGGAATAATAAGCAAACTTTACCCATGAAGAAAGAATCTGAGTATTTTTAAGTAAATAAAGTAGAATATGAGCTCAGCAATATTTATTCTCACTTCATTGCTTGGAAAGCACTGATGAAACCACTTTATTTTAAGATATCACTTCTTTATGCTGGTGGCACACACCTTTAGTGCCAGCACTTCGGAAGCAGAGACAGGCAGATCTCTAAATTCAAGGCTAGCCTGGTCTACAGAGCAACTTACAGGACAGCCAGGGCTACACAGAGAAGGCTTTCTCAAAAAACAAACTAAAACTTTAAATAAAAAAATGCTTCTTTTATACACAGGAAGTTATTTTCCACCCATCCGTTTAAACAGATCAGCACAATATTAATCAATTCTAAAACTGCTGTATGGAATACCTGAGCAAAATCACTGCAGACACTAAATTATTGCATTTATCATTAAATTAGGTAATAGCTCACATTTGAAACAAATCTATAGACACTGACTCTAGTCAAACAGCCCTTGGCTTTCACTCAAGGAGTCTGTATCCTACACCAATAACATCCACTGGAGTGCAATACTATAGGGAAAATCCATGGACAACTTAGTGCATTTTAAACATAGACTAAGTCGTCCATTTATCTTTAAAAAGTTCTTGATTGATATCTTAGTTTTGTCTAAAGCAGTATAAAGCTATGCCTTTATCAGTGATGTAGTGTTCATTTAAATGAACTAAAAGTCACTCTTTAGATAACTTTTAAATTTACCAGAAATATGTGTACATGTCTATCGAAATTCTTACTGCCATAATGAAGAGTGTCGTGATTTTTGCTACTATCCAGAATGTCCCACTCAGTCAAGCTACTTGCCAATAAAGTTCATGGTTTCTGCAAATAACTAATAGATTCTTCATATTCAGGTGTACCTTTAAAAGTTTAAACCTACAAAATTTCAAGCTTCAGGTGAGTGACAGGTTTGCAGATAACTTGTCCTGCTTCAAAATTTGACATAAATCTGTCCTGGTAACACTTTATGCCAGAAAGATACCAGGTGTAGGATAAGATGATGTAACAAAGCAAAAGAGATTGAGGATAAAGGCAGGCTGTAGGAATGTATGAAATGGGACCATTCTTAGGTCTAGTGCCTAGTAAATCAAGACAGACAGAAGATGCAGAAAGAGATAAGAACAAGGGGTTGAACACTACATTCATTCTCCATGTTGCTTGCTGCTGGAGCTATTAACAGGACCATCTTACCCTGAATTAGAAGCCAAAGGTACTGACCACTCTGCACCCTCAGAACTTTAGGCTGGATTTAGAAGTTCTACTTACGCAACTCTTAGGGTCTCTAGTCTCCAGAGGGAGCGCGCATGAACTGATACAGCACCACCTTCATAATGAACTGTTCTGTTGACATGAAAAAGAGTTTGAGTTTAAGAGGTTTCATTCTTTGAACTCTGCCTTTTAAGCAAATTTAAAGAAAGCAGGTACAGAATAGCCTGTGCATGGACAGTTAAAGATCTACTGTGAGGCAGGAGACAATACAGCTGGAAATAAAAATAAGTGTAACAGTGGGCAACATAAGTTTTTTCTCAATAAACATTTACTTAAACATATTTTCTCACCATCATTTACCCAATAATATTAATACATTTTTTTCCATAACTGCCCTCTACAGAACAGATTTTTTTCATCAACTTTTGTCTGTGGAAGTACACACTTACCAGGTTAGGCATGGTTTTACATATTATTTAAACATATGCATGTAATTGTTCACAGATATAAATTTGGCTTTTATTATTTACAATACTTCTGAGAAATATAAGAAGACTGATTATTAGTATTTTAATACAATCATCTGCAATTTACACCAAATGGGCAATGTTTGACAAAATATAAATAGATGGAGTGGGAGTGATGGGTCAGTGATTAAATGTACTTGCTCTCCTTGTAAAGAACCTAAGTTTGGTTCCTAGGACCCATGCTGTGTGGCTCACAACTGCCTGTAACTCCAGTTCCAGGTGAGTCAACGCCCTTTTCTAGCACCTATAGGCACCCACACATGTATGCACATACACATAAGTTCATAAGTAGAAATAAATTCTTTAACATATATGCACAAATATACATAAGCAAAAAAAAACTCAGAAAAGGTACATCTCTGGATGTGCATCACATGCACCCAAATGCAAGCACTCCTAATAATTCAACATGTTGAGAGTCTTAACACAAATTAGCCAAATCAGTCTCTGTGACCACCCTTCAACACTGATGCAAGGAAGCTGAAGCCTGTGAACACACCTTGTATCTTTTCCCAAGGATTCAGTGTTTCTCTAGAGTACAGTCCTCATGATCCAAGCACACACAGGAATTTTCTCTCTCCAGCCTCCCCTCTGCCTCACCACCACCTGCCTCCTGTTGGCTCTCCTGGTGCTCCAGTCTCATCCCCAGACCTGCAGCTTCTCCACTGACATGGATTTTGCTGTGCTCTGACTGTCAAATGACCTTTATATCATCAACTCCAATAGGGCATTCTTTTGAAGAAAAAAAACATGAAAACCTCTTCTGTCTGAGCCATGTTTCTGACACCATCCTGGCCTGTTTCTCCTCCTTATCCCCTTTGGTATCCCTTTCACTCTGTCTTTACTATGGAATTTCTCAAGACACACAAAATTATATTAAATAAGCCTTTGCACACCTAGCACAAAAGGCCAACAATTATCAATGTAAGATCAGCTCAGCATACTACAGCCTCTAATTATCCCTCCACAGACAACCTGCAAAAATATTGATTTACAAAATATCCAGCAAGTTTTCAAATTTTCTAAACCATCTCACAAAAACCTTTTCTCTCATTTCTAAATCTACCTCTAACCATCTCTGCTTATTCAACTTAGATATTTTTTAAATAACACTTCAGATATCCATGTTGCCCACTTCCTGTGATATCACAACCATCAGGAGGCACACAATGTCCGAGTGTTCATTTCTTAAAATTGACCAGTAGGCTCAGGACCATCCTCAGCTGTGCACAGTGACAAGATCTGTAAACACTATCTACAGCACTGACTTTCTGATACGGCTGAGGACAGTTACCACTCAAGAGACTATCAAAATTACTATGCCAGTGGACATAAAGTAGATGTGGAGTTTGGCTCTTTTTCAAGTCTTCAGGTGAGTCCAAGGAGGAACCAAAACTTAGACCCCTTGATTTATATGGGTACCTCCATAGTAGTACACCTGCTGTGTAGGGTTGGGTATATCTTTGCTGCTGGGGCTGCCCCTACATTATAGGATATTTACAGCAATCTGATCCCTATCAACTAGATGCCAAGAGCAGCCTCCCAGGCTGGTATAGGTAAAACTGTCTCTCACATTGCTTAATGTCTCTTGAGACAAAGTCAGCCTGAGTACAGCACCACTGATGCAGGTGAATGAATCTTAAACTTTAGTGAGCTAGAATTTTCACAAGATCTTCTTAAGATCCAAGCTGGCCTCATAAATAGAGTTTCTGATTGAAGTCAAGGGGGAAATCCATGAATCTACATTTCTCATAAGTCCCTACATGAAGTATATTCTTCAGATTGACATTTTGAGAACAGGTCTCCCTAAATTGCCCAGGCTGACTCTGAACTTGCCTGTTAGCCAAGATTGGTCTCTGGCTGAAGAACTCACTGCCACAGCCTCTTGAGTAACTAGGATGACAAACCCAAAAACTGATACTAACTGCACATTTTTTTAAACAGAAACCTCTAGATCATAAATTGGAAAAGTTGAAGTCACTGCAACTTCACCAAGCAGGAAATTTTTAAATGCACATGTACTAGCCAATCATACAAGCTCATTCATTACTACTTCGAAAACTCCCAGGCTTCCGGCTGTACATTATGCCTCTGTAACACATTCTCCTCCTTCATTAGGGAACTCATATTTCAGACTGACCATGTAAGAGGAACTTTATACTTATCCTAAGCACAGAGTCTCCCTACAATCTCATCAAGGCAGCTTCTCATAGTTTTTATAATACTGTCCACCAAAACATAAGCAGTTAGCTCTTTTGGCTCTGGGAGTCATAAAATACAATTTAAATCTTATCTCAGTTGTTCAACCACTCATTCTCTGGGTAAAAGCAAGTGCTGCAACAGCTAGTGTATTCATCTTCTGAATCTGAAGCCCAGAAAGTACTACATTCGCATGCTAATGAGAGTACAAATCTTTACAAGCTTCTCACTGCCTGGCACAGGGTATTTATTCATAAAAAATTATAGTATACACCATTCCAATTAGTGAGCTTTAGGATATAACCATAAAGCATCATTAATAAAACACTGGGTGCCATGAGGAGACCCCTGATGGCTACAGGGGTGAGTTCAGACAGAGGGCACCTTCTCCAGATGATGTCACAGTCATGAGCTCACTTTTTTTTGGAGGGCACCAAGAATTTGGCAAGTCCCTTTCCTATCTTATTGTTACTAAGTTTCTGAAGACATCATCTCATTGTACAAAACTGAGCAGGTTGCCAAACTTATGGACTTCACGTTTTTTGTTTTAAGACTTATTTGTGTGTGTGTGTGTGTTCACATGTGCCAGTGAAGTATGGAAGTGCATGTCAGATTCCCTGCAGCTGGATCTGCAGGCAGTTGTGAACAACCCAACATGGGTGCTGGGAACTGAACTTGGATCCTCTGCAAGAGTACTAGGCACTCTTGGCTACTAATCCATCTCTCTGGCCTACCTCCATTTCTCCAAGAATTCCATAGGTTACAAGGAGGAAGTTAAGAATGATACAACCTCTCTATAGCACTGTGAAGAGTCCTCATTGAACAGTTTGTAGTCAGTCCTTCCATAGTGATAAGCAAAGACTCAATAATGTTGGCTTGAACTAAGTTACTACTGTCAAATCAGTAGTATTATGGGCTTCCAGACATTTGTTATTGCTTGGATCTGAAATACCATCCTCAGACTTGTGTTTTGAATGCTTGGTCCCCATTCTATGGTGCTATTTTGGAGGCTGTGGAGCTTACGGGAGGTAGAAACTGGCTGGCAGAAGTAAAGTCCCCAGCAGTGGGCCTTTGACTGCTACACTCATTGCTGGCCCATCCTACTCTCTCTGCTTGTCACTCTGCAGCCAGGACTTGAGGAGTTTCCACCACAGGGTCCTGCAAGCCTACCTTGCCTGTCAATGATGAATCCTCTGAAACCATGAACCAAAATAAAATTCTCCCATAAGTCATTTCTGTCAGACATTTTGTCACAGTCACAGAAGAGTTACTGGCGTCATATTCAAAGGCCTAAGTCATCTTCTCTTACAAATACTGTCAGAAACAACAAGCTAATCTTTGTCTTTGAGCCAGTCAATCCCATGCCAGCCTCCTCCTGAGGGCCAATGCTGGAGCTAAGTCTCGACATATTCTCACTGAAAAAGTTATATAATCTGTCACATCAATTCTAGCACATACTACTTAAGCCAAAAACTTACATAACATAAATAACACAAACTCCAAGATATTAAGTTAACATAGAAAACCAATTGGGTTGGTGTGGTGACTCATGCCTATAATTCCAGCATTTGGGAAGTACAGGAGGCAGGAAGGTCAGAAGTTCAAGGTCATCCTTAGACTTATAGTGAGTACAAGTATCTGAGCTATATGAGATCATAGCTTAAAAAGTACACCAAAAAATCAAAAATAAGAAAAGTATACACAATGGGATAAAGACACACTCTCTTGGCTTGTGTACCAGAAATGGATCCACACAAATATAGTCCACTAATCTTTGACAAAGCAGAGATACTGCAAGAGGTTAGAAGTAGTTTTTCAAGCACTTGATATTCATTTACAAAATCAAACAAGCAAAAATACCCAGAATGATCACACACCTGTCACAAAACCGGCAAACATGGACAGCTTCATCCTTGACTGTGCTGGGACACAGGAGGGTGTCACCTGCAGCAGTAACCTGGGGACAGTATCCTCTTACGGAGACTAGGTCATCTAAGTGTGCGCAGGGTCATAAACCACATGCCTCTAAGCCAGACAAAGAGACACTCAACTCGTCCTATGAAGCTCGTCTCATGATTTATCAAGTTATTCATAATGACAGCACATTGAGTCATCATTGTTTTGCAGAGGCCATAGAAGTAAAACTATTATCATATATTCATGCAGCATAGCTTATGTCTACTCGGTCACATTCTAGAAAGCAAATGTAACATTTATTTCCATATCACGTAAGGTACTGTGTCTTCACCGTCCTCCTTGAAAGGAACAAGACAAAGTAAGTAGATTCCAGAAGCAATGCGTGATCAGACACAAACACAGCACCTTCCCTCCCTCCTCCCTCCTTCTCTTCTTTTCCCCATCCTTTCCACAGAACATGCAATATCCACACACTCTTGCTTCCTTTCCATCCTTTTATTTTTCCTCATAAGTTTTATCCATGCATTCAACCTATGTGCAATGTGTGTTCATAACTCTGAATCAACATACCTATTTTATTATTACTATAGAACATAGTCTTCTTCAGAGAAGACACTGTCTCTTTCCACACAGCTCAGAGCCCAGAATCCAGAATATGACAGCCATCCCCAACTTTTTGTAGAATGAACTCAGCTATACAAAAGATACCCTGTAAACCTGTCTTCAAAAATTAAATGATTCTTTATAAACATTGACCCCATACTGATTTCTAAACTGAAGATTCAAAATAATATTCCCTAATGTAACTGCTTTAAATCTATTAACTTGTCAGAGATGTTGCTCAATGTTAGAATGCTTGGGTCTGAGGTTCAAAACCTGGCACCACCACCACAACAAAATAAAATGTACTGTCTTAAAGATATAACATACTTAATTCCCATAATGAACATTCTGCTCAAAAATAAACACATGTACATTTAATGAGGGCCTTGTTGACATTTTGAAATACATTGAGAGACAAAATCTGTAACAACCAAACGTCCATCTTGCTCCAAATGAAATTTGATCGTTAAATTTGAAGCCTCCACAGTGAAATTAATTAAAGCACCATATGGCACATGATTTCTCTTACTGACCCCCCCCCCCAGAACCTATTCCTCCATGATGTAACTTGTCCCCTTTCTGGAGAGCATTCCCACAGTTAACAACTGAGACATCTACCTGACTGCTCACACCCATTGCAGCTGCCCTGCTGGCCCTTAAGACATGCACTAGAAGTTTTACAGCTAAATTCCTGCCTGGAAAAAAAATCTCAATGAACTTAAAATAATAGTGACATATACTTCCTGATCCTGTCAAAACTCAATCTGTCAAGTAAGATGGGTAGAGGGAATATCTATGTAGTTAAACCTTGATAGCTCATTCTCCGATTCAGTTCTACTGAGTTGAATAGCACACTGGAGACTCTTCTTTCTCCGAGTCTTATTAGCACTTTATGAGAATGAATAGGAAACTTGGAGGATGAATACAGATACGTCTCATTGTGAAAAAGTTGAGCCAAGTCCATCGGTATCTAGAATTATATGCCCTGTCACTGAACAGTTTTCTCTATCTCTATAATTACAGTTACAGCTATTAAATACCTGGCTGAACAAGCCAAATCCACTGGGGAGCCTAGCACGGATGATCAAAACAGTCCTGAATTGCTCAGAAGCAAATGCCACCACTGGCTATCTCCTCAGTCATTTCTACTACTTAGAAAAAATCTCATGTGACATTCGATCTTCAATTTTAATAACAGGAAACAATCAATAGGCACATCTAGATCAAAATTACAAGCAAAAACCTGTAAGACAAAAGTGTTATATTTTGTTTTTTACATATTTCCCTGCTCAAACTCACCATTTTAAAAATAATCAAATCATTTTAACTTCTTTTTCTAATAAATCAAAATATATGCTTAGGCCATCATTATGCATTTATTCCCCCAAAATCGATTGATATTAATACAAGAAAGTGCTGCCTGCAGGCTGCTGCCTTCTCTAGTTCTCTAAGACACAGGCAATAGCTTGTGGGGAGAACAAAGAAAGCAATTTTGAAGGTCTATGTAATGATATCAACAGGATTCAAAATCATAAGGCTTTCCATAAACCTAATTTTAAGGAAGTCTTTTTTCATTATGTATATATAATTGCTCAGTTTCACAACTTAATCAAGAAGCATAGAACTTTTCTCCCCTAAGCATCCTCCCTGAGGCTCCGTCTTGCCTCACTCTGGCTCATGTTCTCCCTACAGCCATGATCCAACATCCACGCTCATCTAATTGCACCATGTCAACATGCTATAAAAAGATAGCAAACAGATGTGTTCTCGCTGCCTCCATGACCTTGGAAGAGTCTCTCAGTATGCTGAGGTGAACACACAGTGAGACTCAGTTGGCAAAATGTTCTAAGACTTCAATCAAAGTTAGTACCCAAAGTTGCATTAACCATGGATGCTGGTCACAACCCGTCCCCAGAGTTCCTCTCCCTTGGAGTGAACATGTGATTGTTGCCCCTTCCCTCAATGTTCTCATGCTTTTATAACTTATATTCAACACACACTTTTTTTCACTGAGTCAGACTCAGATACCCCGATTTCCTACTGGATGCACTTAGATCCTCTGAATTCACTGCACCCAATTTTAACATGACTCTCGTAACAAACACACACCTGCTGCTGCCATCCTCCGCACCAACTACCTCTCCCAAAACCATGGGTAAAGCCAGACCTTTCCTCCATCAAGTTGCTTATGGCAGATCCTTTTCCATAGTAATACAGAGTAACTGACACAAGGCCCTACCTCCTGTCACATGAACTCATTGATATCCCTCTTTCTAGTGGGCTCCCCTGACTTAAGCTCTTCTCACCTCTAATCCAAGTGTCTTTTGCCTATCACAGCTATGAGGATCCCATCCCAGCCCCACAAGCCCAGCTCAGGAAGCACAGGAGAAGAGCTGAGCCATGAGCCTGGAGCTGACAGAAAAACGAGCACAGCAGATGCACCCAGCTTCTAGTCTTTCTGAACCCTCTCTGCATCACTTAGGGGAAAACTGTTTCTTTAGAACAGACTTCCATCACTCATGTTCGTGCTTATGCTTCGCTTTCTGTTTGTAATTAATTCCCCAAGCCAACTGCTTTTTGATGTGCTCCTCAGTGTTCTAGGACCCTCTTGGTAGCATCAGCATCTTATGCCTAACTCACTGAAAGCACCATGTACTGGTTACATTTTTGCCACAGTAATACCGGGCTCAGGCCACCTATATGCTTCAGAGGATAAAGGCACTTGCCACCAACCCTGATGACCTGCATTGGAACCTTGGGACCCATACAGAAAAAAAATGGCTCACACATGTTGTCCTCTGACCTCTACATGTACAGTGTGGCTCGTATGTGCACACACACACAAACCACACACACACATACACACACCAAAATAAATAAATGCACTTAAAAAAAACAAATGAAATATCTGAAGAAAGCATCTTAAAAGCACCAAGCTTATTTGGTTCATGGTTTAAGGGGCTATAGTCTGTCATGGCGGTGATGGCACAATGCCAGGAGCAGCTGGTGATGACTAGAGGTTGCTCACATCTGAGTGGACCAGGGAGCACAGCATGGACAGAATGTGTGGCAGGGATAAAAATCTCAATGCCTGCCCCAATGGCCCCTCCCTCCAGCTAGGCACTGATGCAGGAGAATAGGACACTGGAAGAGGAAATGTCAGAGACTAACATACAAAAGATGGCAGCTGAAAGACCAGGAGCCTTTAGTCTAGCTGAGCTTCAATCAGACAAAAGAGCATGCTCCGAAGAGCTGTCTGCATTATATGCCCTTGGGACAGGCAGCTACTAAGATGATGACCCATAAAAGGTCACTGCAGACATTGGCTCACCCGTTTCTGCCTCCTTGGAGCCAGGCCACTGGTAAAACATGACACTCCTTAGGCCCCCATGTATCTTTCCCTTAATGTGCCATCTCCTTTCTAACTAGCTAACTAGGTGTTGTACAATTCTTTGTAAAACACCTGGAAACTCCAGCATCTACCCTCCAGACTCAGATCCACATCAATGATACCCCTACCTCCCTAAGATCTACACGCACACACACACACATGCAAGCACACGCATCAGAACAGCACCGTTGGGGACCAAGTGCCTAAACACTGGAACCTTGGAGGAGGGGGTAGTTTACAGTCACAGGTGACACAGCACTTGCAGTTGACAGAACTTCCTTACAAGCTGTGTTCCACTCTTGACCTTAAGCCGAGTGAGCCCATGAGAGCAGACTCCCAGTGCATCTTTCTGAGCCACTGAAGTGACGGCTGATTTTCTAAAGACTCATATCCTTTTACTAAATGAGAGTGATAAGCATCTATTGAACAAGTTACCCAAATACCCATGAGAAAAGCCCACTCAGAGATTTAAAAACACGTAACAAATCACCCAGCTAGCTCTCCTCTAATGTGTGACCTCTTCAACTTACTGCACTTGTTAATTAATTCAATTCACGAGGCAAACCACGAGCAGCTGAAGCACGCTAAACAGTGGCACATTTTCATCACTGAATACTTCTCCCAGTACCTGAAGACAGTTTTAACTTTGTCTCTGTAAAATTTGAGGAAAAGTGGTCAACTTTACCACTTTTTAATAAACGGGAGATAACAGAAAGGAATCCTGAGAATTCTGAGACTGGGTATGAGATTAAATCTTCCAGAAATGTCATTCAAAAATAATGGACAATTATGGCACTTAAATACTTTAACTTTGCCAGGCAGTGGTGGCACACGCCTTTAATCCCAGCACTCGGAAGGCAGAGGCAGGTGAATCTCTGTGAGTTCGAGGCCAGCCTGGTCTACCAGAGCTAGTTCCAAGGACAGGCACCAAAGCTACTCAGAGAAACCCTGTCCGGAGAAACCAAAATAAATAAATACTTTATGTATTCTCTCCTCCCACTCGATGCTTCTTATGTGTTTTCAGTAGATGGAAATGTTCAATGATTCTTCTGGTAGTTAAGAAATTAGAGAAAGCCTTCTTAGGAAGCCATGAAGTGGAAGGCTTCAGTGGAAAATGTGTGCTATCTGCCTTTGGTGATGCTAATACTTGCAACAGACCTGCTTATGCCTAGTTAAGAAAACTTCTGACTTTTCTGTGTTTTCTGTGACTTTTTGTGTTCTGCAAAGCAAACACAATGTGTCAGTCTGTGAGAAACATCTTTTTTTTCTATCAAAAGTAGTCAGTCCAACAAAGGCCAGTATTTCCTTAACCTCCTCCTTCCCCTTCATGCCAATTGTGAAGTCAAGCTCCTACCAATGGGATAAGACATAGTGACAATCTACTCCAGAGATGAAAGACAGAGGACATTCTGTCCAGCATTCTAGCTAGCAGGTCTGGGTTCAGATGCTGATGTGGGATTTCCCTCTGTGGGCTGTGATTACCATTAATGAATAAAGAACTGCTTTGAGCCTATAGCAGAGCAGGATGGGATGGAGCATAGCTAGGTAGGAAAACTAAACAGAATGTAGGGAGAAAGAAGGAGGAGTCAGAGAGACATCATGTAGCCCTGCTGGAGACAGACGCCGGAATGTTAGCCGGTAGGCCACAGCCTCGTGGCGATTCACAGATTAATAGAAATGGGTTAAATTAATATGTAAGAGTTAGCCAATAAGAATCTAGAGCTAATGGGCCAAGCCGTGATTTAATTAATACAGTTTCTGTGTGGTTATTTTGGTTCTGGGCAGCCGGGACAAACAAAAGGCCTCCTCCAACAAGATGCACCATTTTTGCACAAGGAAAATGCCTTGCCAGTTTGTTTGTGTGCTCCGTTGTGCAACACCAAGATTATTCTTTTCCCAACAAATACATCAAAGCCAGTGCAACATGCCAAGCTTGATACCAACCTCCGCTGTTCTTCGCCATGTTCTCCTGAAGGGACTGTGAGACACTCATCCATGTGTCCATGTAGCAGCCGGAGGACATCACCACCAATAAGATACCCTGCATGGATTAAAAGTCATTTGTGTTCAGAAGGCCTGGCCAGATGCTGATGTCCAGACAGAGCATTTGATACAATCGTCTACTTACACTGATAGAGAAAGCACTGGACTAGTAAATGATCTTGGACCTGTGACAAAATCACCAAGTTGAATGGCACTGGCTGACCCCTTGCGTCCTTTAGTTTGATATTTTAACCAGAGGGTGTGACTCCAGCCCCATAAACATCGCCATTTAATACACAAAATATGGAGTCATGGAGAGCGTTCAGTCAGTAAGTAATTCCCCAGGAATCACTGGCTGGTCAGCCTTGACTAATCAGTATGATCAAAGCCATCAAAAAGACTCAATCGAAAACTAAATAAAGTGAATGAACATGAGCATTTGCATCTGCACATCCACATGTATGCAAACACACATACACAAACACACATACACACATGCATATGACAAAAAGTAAACAATACCTAACCCTCTTGACCACATGTACCCCCCCACACACACACATAGACACACACATACACATGCACTCACACACAAACAAGTACTAGCTCTGATTTGAAGCTATAAAACTGAGAACCACCAAATCAAGGCAGCTATCACCTTGGGAAACCCTGCTGCATAAGCATCATTATGATCCAGCTACAGTGACAATAATAAGAAATGATGACATTAGACTAACTGAGCAATACCATGAGTTTTCCCAAGTGGGATAAACAGTCCTTAGAGAGATAGCACATGAAATCACAGAAATCAGCCAAAGTTGACAACACCATGAAAATAAGAGAAGATAAAGTCTGACACAGGCTTCACTTCTAATAGCAACTTAGGCAAGATACTAAAATGTCATGTTTCTGCATGATAGCCTACCAGGACATGAAAGGTCTCTAATTAGCCATCAGCTCATTATCACAATTCCAAAGATATGCATCAACTCTGTATCAAGGACAAATCTTTTAATTAGAGTGGATTGCTTACCTTGGGCTGCTTCACTTCCGGAGCTGATAGGGGCCACGCTCCAGAGGGTCTGCTGGAAGGCAGCATCCACATGCCAGCTGCTGTTGCCATATGACAAATGCTGCAAAAAGAGGCAAGAAGAGGCACTGCTGTAAGCCCGGCACAGGGGTCTCCGGCAGCCAACAGTAACACTGCTGATTTGCAAACAGCCATGAGGAGCATACACTTCAGCCTGTTTTTCAAAGATTAAAACACTAGACAGCATGGTAGCACGTACCTGGAATCTCAACACTCAGGGAACTGAGGCCAGAGGATCCCAAGTTCAAGGCCAGTCTGGACAACCTACCAAGACTCTGACTCAAAGATAAATAAACCTAAACAAGATAATTAAAGCCTGAGTAGGAAAAGGAATAATAGAAGTTACAATCTATTCTCACTTCCTTTCTGTTGCTGTAACACTCTGACCAAAAACAACTTAGGGGTGGAAAGGATTTATTTGGCTTAAAATTCCAGGTCACAGTCCATTAGTGAGGAAACGTGGCACAGGACAAGCAGGAATCATGGACAATGTTGCTCCCTGGCTCATTCCCCAAGACCCATGCTTGGCTAACTTTGTTATACAGTCTAGGATCACCTGCCCAGGGAATGGCAGTGCCCACAGTGGCCAGGCCTTCCTACATCAATTCCATATAAAGGCAATCCCCCGTAGAGATGCCTATAGGCCAATCAGTTCTGGGCAACCTCTCAAATGAGACTCCATTCTCAGGTGAGTCTAGGCTGAGTCCAGATGACAGGTAAAGCTAACTAGAACACGATGTAACTTTAGATACTTTTCAGCTTCATCCGAAGAGTTACTGACTTGAATCAGTAATCAGAAAACACACATATGAATAACAAATACACTGAGAAAATTTATTTGTAAGAAGAAACTTTATCTTTAGGTTGTTGGTAAACAAAATACTATTAAAGTGGGAACTTGAAATCATCATTCACTTTTATACAGAGGATTCCCTGATAGTTTATTGACAACCCATTATGTGACTAAAACCTGTCCATGACTGTTAGCAGCAATTTGATACCAGAGTCAATAGATGGTGATGCCAATCCTCTTTAACAATTTCACTCTTTCTTTTAAGAAGAAACCACTGGATAAAGAAAATGCAGCTCACATAAACAATATAATTGTATTCATCCATAATGAAGAACTGCATTATGATATCTGCAGGAAAGTGGATCATTATGTAGGAGAAATAAGGAAGGCTGGATGACAAATATTTCGTGTTTTCTCAAAAGGCAAAAAATATATATAGATTTAAAAACAATATGCATCCGTGCATTCATATGTGTGTGTACATACAGGACTATGGAAAAGGAGAAAGAGATCTAGAGGGAATAGAGATAAATGAACAAGAGAGAGCAAAAGAATATGGGTTTCATGAAAGCAGAAGGGAAGGGTGGTAGAGTGGAGGAGAGCTAACAAGAGGAGAGCAGGAATTGGGAGCACACACTAACAGAAGGATAGCTAACTATAAAGTATACCTATGTGTGAAAGAAAACGTCTCAATGAAATCCATTTCCTTGTATTCTAACCAAAAAAGCAATTAAAATAAAAGACATTTGAAACTTACACTACAAAATGCACATATTAACCACATCAGTAACTGTACCAATCAATAGATCACAAAATTTCCCAGGTGACCATCAAGTTTAGCAATTCTTTCTTCCTCTTTCTCAAGTTCCAGCTCTTACTTTGCTTTCATGTAACCTCTTAGTCACCTTAGGGTCATCATTCCTACGCTCAGGCCCTGCCTGAGACTCCTTTACTTACTCAGTTTTCTTTCTTCTGATGTGAAAATGCTTTTAGTGTCCACAGATAAAATACTATCCTATTTGCTCCATAAATAAGAAGAGCATGTTTTCTTTGATGATAGCACACAACAAATTCTTTGACTCATTTCTTTCTCCCCTTTCATGCGGCCTGACAGAGGTTCACAGAGGTATCTCTCACCATCCAGAGTGCTACTCAACACATAAGGAGAAGATGCCAGTCAGACTTTTGAAATCCAAACAGCACTAACTTTTGTCAACAATTATTATCCATTTCTTTTTGTGTAAGAGTCGGTGTGTCTGTCTGTGTGCACATGTGGGCACTCATGAGCACAGCGGGCAGCTGATGCTGGGCATCTTTTTCAGTCACTTCTCCATGTTAGGTTTTCAAAACAATTATTTTTTGTTGAATCTAGTCCTCACCCATTTAACTTGACTGGGATTGTCCTCCCTCCATCTCCAGCTCTGGATTTGTAGGTACATGCCACTGTACCCGGCTTTGTATGTAGTTGCTGAAGATTGGTCCTCTTGCTTGCAAGGCAAACAATTCATTCACTGAGCCACCTCCCGGCTCCCAGTACACATTTAAAAAATCTGAGTTATTTCTATGTCAGTGACTTATGAAACAGAATTGTGCCTATGTGTGTGTATATATACACAGCAAACATAGTTTACCAAATCTTCAAAAAATAATCACAATAATAATGCTTATATTTTATTCTGATTTTAAACCAAGTGAAAGTTCATACACATTAATGACAGATAACCATTAGTGAATTCATCGTGGATTCATTCCTGCATTGTCTAAAACATTGCTCTGAGTTTTATCAGGGTGAACTTCTGGCCCCAAGGGCGCTTGTAATCTTGTAGGGGGAGATAAGTAAGCAACATAAAATGCCACACATTGATATATTTTTTTTAATGTGTAAAGTACAAATTGCTTTAGGAATTACCAAAAGGGAATATTTCCAACCAAACAACTGGAAGAGGCTTCATCATGCTGGGTCTGGGGGGGACATGTTGGTTCCATGGGGAGAGGTGGGAGTTCTCATGGCAAAGGCTTTGAGAGAAGCTGAGAGATCACATGGCCTAGACTTCCTATTTGGGATACATTGTCTCCAAATAAGTAGATGCATACTTCATATTTATATACGTTTAATATAATGTCAATGGTTTAGTTATAAATGTTTTAAGGCTAATAAAATTGTTTATGAGTCAGTTTAGATTTTACACTTTAATATATCAGACTACTTGCCCCGGTTGTAGGCTAGGCCCCTCTAGCTGCCTAAAACCTCTGATAAAGGGAAAATATGGCCAAGAGATCAAAGGTGAGAGTCACGAGGATATAGAGTACAGTACAGAGTCCTCTCTTTGAAGCATCAGGGAGAGAGAAGTGAAGCACAGACCTGCAGACAAAGGCTGCTGCTAGATCAAGAAGCTCCCATGTCAGGCAGCCAGGAACTACTACAGCAAAAGAAGCACTGAGTGTGTGGAAGAACCGAGATGGGATCTATAAATTACACCTGTGTACAAAGATGAATCACATACATGGGAAACATACAAAAATGGGAACGTGCTGGTCTGTTAGAAAGAGTCCTAGCTCTGTCCTTAAGAGCATACTGAAGCCATAGAGAGAGTTGTCTAGATGAAACCTACTCTTCAAAAGGGAATCATCTCAGGATGCATTGTCTCTGGAACTGTCTGCTTAAACAGCAAAATAGAAATCTGAGGAGGAACAATATCAAGTCAGGGCCATTGTTATGAATTATGCAGAAGGCAGCAACAGTCTAATTACTGAAACCAAGATGAGTTGTCCTTAAAGCAAAGATAGACGATGGCAGAGGCTGAAAGCAAAGTCAGCCTCAGGCTTAACAATGTATAAGATGGCAGTGCCAGCCATAGGAAAGTCATGTGTCCGGACTCAGAGCTCCTGGCAATCAGGTCTCACTCACCTTTAACCTAATGTTAATTACTTCAACCTTTATTATCTGGGGTGTGTGTGTGTGTGTGTGTGTGTGTGTGTGTGTGTGTGTGTGTGTGTGTGTGTGTGTGTACATCGCATGCATGCCTGGTCCCTCAGAGGTTGGAAGAGTGTGTTAAATCCCCTGGAATTGGAGGTACAGATGGTTGTGGGCCACCATGTTGGTGCTAAGAATCAAGCCTGGGACTCCCACAAGAGCAATAGTGGTCCAAACCACTCAGTCATCTCTGCAGCCCGTGACTTTTCACATGTGTGTTCTGCTGAATGGAACTTGTGTCCTCATGCTTACCCAGCAAGCCATTACCCATTGACCCATCTCAAGAAGAAGGGGAAGGGGAAGGGGAGGGGGAGAAGGGAAGGAGGAGGAGGAGGAAGAGGAAGAGGAAGAGGAGGAGGAG